>PVKS010003166.1:90024-107568 GCA_004027875.1 Aplodontia rufa | reverse complement strand
TACATATGAAGAACATTTTTTATATATATGGCTGTAGTATATACAGTGACATTTGTAACTGCTTGGAATGTACCTTGCTTTATCTTAGTTCCAACATTTCCCCTTCTCCTCCCTTCCTATCATCCCTTGTTATTCTTCAAAATATTTGACAATGGGATTAAACATTTACATTTTTGTACAGGTATGCAACATAGCTTGTTCAAATATCTTAAGTATATTGCAGCTGTATCTCATAAATATTAACATTTTGCATTTTTGTTCTGTGGATCTAAAACATGAGTTTGTCTACTTTACTCCTGAGCTTGGGTTTACGTACAGCCTCCACAAATGAGGGAAACCATTAAGCCATTGACTCTCTGGGTTTGACTGACTTGGTTCAACATGATTTCTTCCAATGCCATCCATTTACTTTCAATAGATGCAATATCATTGTTTCTAATAGCTGAGAAGAACTCCATTGTATATATATACCAGAGCTTTTGGATCCATTCATCCAGTAAGGGGCATCTGGATTGGTTCCAGAAATTTGCTATTGTAAATGGAGCTGCTGTGAACATGGATATTGCTGTGTCACTGTAATGTGCTGATTCTAACTCCTCTGGGAAAATACCCAGACGAGAGATAGCTGGATCATATGGTGGATCCAAGGAATAGATTTTTTATATATAGCATGGCTGCATCTCAAATAATTAAGGGGCCAGACCAAATGAATATATGCTGTGTGGTTACATTTATATACCATTGGAAGATGCTAACTAATCTGGATAATAGAAAGAATGAATGGTTTCCTAGATGTGGAGGTAGTGCAAGAGATGAGATGGATTACAGAGGAACATAAGGAAAACTTTGCCCCTGTTGGTTGGCTGTGCGCATTATCTTGATTGTGCTTATGGTTTCATGGGTGTATAAATATGTCAAAATTTGTAAACTGTATGTTTAAAACATGTAGTTTATTATATGTTGTTCATACTGTTAGATTTTCAAAATTGATGGTTTATTCTAAATTGTGTTCAGCAATGTTATTTTGAGATTTGGGGCTTATTGTACTAACTATTCTATGAGGTCTTTTAACTGGAATTTAAATAGTGTCTAGCCATTGTATCTGAGTTGTTCCCAAACCCATCACTTTTCAATGAAGAAGATAAATCCATAGAATTTTTAATTCCAGAATAAACCAACAACACACTAGGGTTCACTGGGAGAAAATATTAATGGAAGCCACATATTGGAGAAAATATTTTTGTATCGGTATACTACATAAAAACATGTATTACAGCTTCTAAAAGGGAGATCTCTTGTTTACAATTTATCATAAAATCAATATTAGACACTTTTATGTTTGAATGTTTGGGTTGGTGTTTTGCTTTGGACTCTTCAAATGCAGACTTAGATCTTACTTTTATTATTATTTTTGTATTTACCTTCCCAAATTTACAGGTTTTGCTTTGGTGAGCTATTCATACTCAGTCTGCTGTTTCATTCTATGGAAGTTTTGCTTGGATGTTTGATTTTGAAATCTGTATTGCAGTCTTTTATCCTTTTATTGGTTTAGTACTTTAAGCCTGAGACATAAAAAAGAAGACTATCAGTGAAAATCAATTGAAATGCAGTTAGATAAAGATCTGATGTACAAGGCAGAAGGCTTAGTTGCAGCACAGGATACTCAATTAGGACCCTCCAGCTGCATACAGAGTTTTACCCAGCCAATCACTTTTCACACATTTCTCCCATTAGCTTGACTAGAGTTCTTCTTCTTTTTTTTTTAAATATGAATGATGATGAATGAGATTGTTGTTATGAATGTAGAGATGGGTCATTATCCTACAGAAACCAGACTGTGCTGGCGTTTAGTGATCTATCTGCTCCTGCTATCAATAAAGTACAGATTTATCTGTCTCAAGCTATGATTGGGAAGCTGTAGTCATTGTTATCTAATTCATTATCTAATTCATTTAACAATGTTACAATACAAATTTATTACAATGCAAAATTGTTTTTGTTCATCTGGGTAATTTACATAATTTTTAAGTTAGTTGTGAGGTGAAGGAATATAATTTATCAAATATAAGTGAGATTTTTTATGGCTTAAAATCCAATAAATATCCCTTAGAAATTAGTATTCCCATATTTGACAAACCGGGTATAGCTCTGGAAGATGTTTAAAAAAATGAAAATAATGAATATAGCATACATCCCCTACGTGAAGATGCTAGAAGTTTGAACAGTAGTGAGCACCAGCTTATTACAGAAGTCCTATAGTTATTGCCTTCTTTAAAATAACGTGATTGTTTTTCTGGGCTTGGGGAATTCAAGAGGCAGTAAGGAGTTATTGGATTTGTTTTAATGTACCACATGACTGAGGTGCCATTTCTAGGTGAATTGGGCCAGTCAGCCAAACATTAGCATGTTTTATTTAAAAAAAAAATCAATCCTTCCACAACCTCTACCCAGGTAGATTAGTAGAAAAGATCCTGCTGGAGACAGCAATTGAATTTTAATCAAACTTGTTTTCTTTGCCCTTAAATTTTATTTTGTTACTTCTACTCCTGACCCTTATTGTCTCAGGAAAAAAAGGCTTTTATTTATTTATTTTTAAAATCTGGAATAGAGCGCCCACAATACTCTGCCCTCACAGATGTCAGTGCATGGTAGGTGAGGGTAATTTTAATGTTATGTGGAAAAGGGGGAACTGTTTGCTGACTGTGCTACACACACACACACACACACACACACACACACAGTCCTGCTGGAAATGCTGTTCTTAGAAGCTTAAAGATAAAACAGGGCAGCCTTGGAGGTCCATTGATGGAAAGTCCTGTGTGTTTTGTGCCTTGAGTTTGGGGGAGGAGCATTCAGTGCTAGAAGAGTTAATAAACACCAAAAGCTATGCTCATCTTGTAGCTTTAGTGAGGCTTAATCTGTAAGCTTGATTACCTCCTAACCCTCTCTCTTGTCTCTCCCTTCAAGCACTGCAGGGGTTTTATGGCAGTATTAGTGGCATGGTGCCCATTTTTAGCTTTGGGGAAATCATTCTACAAGAAAGAAAAGCAGAAAGACTGGATTTGTGTGCTAGGTGTTGTCATTAACACAAGAATAACCATAGGAACTCCAGGGGGCAGGAGGGGTATCTGTTCTTACTAGAAAACTGCAGGTGAAATGTCACTGTCTTTTTTCTTTTCTTTTCTTTTCTTTTCTTTTCTGTTCTTTTCTTTTCTTTTCTTTTCTTGTAGCACACCTTGTTTCCAGTCTAGCAGCACCAGCATATAGAAGGACATGATTTTATACTTGAAGCAGGATATTCAATTAAATATCATGGAGAGTGCTTGGTATTCTCTGTGATATTTCATAAAAATACAGGCTGTAGCTATCTGAGATTTTTTTTTTTTTGAGTCACATTCACAGATTTGCCATGTAATTAATTCTCAGTATTCAGATATTTTAGAGTCTGAGACCAGATTGAGTGCTCCCTGTTTGCCAAACATCATTAAATCATTAGTGTAGGGGACTTGTTGTGAAGGACCGATTAAAAGCTCAGAGAAGCCCTTGTACATTTTTATGTTAATCCCGAGAGCATTCCAATATTCTCTTTTCTCTTTCTAATGAGGAGTCTGAGATGATGATGTATTATTTCCTTTAAAAAATCTTGGAAGGTAAACAAAGACCGAAAATTATTATGACTATGGATAAGAGATCAAACTATTCTGCCAACAAGCTATAATAAATAAATACTTAGCCAATATATGTTAAACTGGGTGCCAGTAGGTAGAAATAATGTAGCTTAAGTTTTGACCCTGTGTGAGGACATGAGAGAAATGGGGAGAGTTCTCACTTACACTGAGGGCATTGCAGATTTAATTGTCAGGTCCTGAAGAACAGATCTGTCCTGCAAATAGTGAGGAAGTGAAGGCCTTGATAGCACAGGAGGGCTGGAGCTTGTTGCCTCTATTGGAGAGCATCCTCCCATGCTGTGTGCCGTGTCCATGCCACGAAACAGAAAGCTGTGGGCAGACCTTACAGATGGCATATGTTATTGTCTGCTCTGAGCTTTGTGCTTTCTGTTCAGAATCAAGTTATCTTAGCTATGCAGCACTGCAATGATAGGAAATAAGACGACCGTATTAGAGCCAGAGGATAGAATATAAGCTCCATGAGGACACGATCTTACCTTCTGTTGTTACATCCTAGCAGTTGGAATAGTCCTAGGCATAAGGGCTATTTGATTAAAATTTTTGACATTAATTCATGTAGCTATTGAGGGACAAGAGACTATTAGAGCCTTGCCTGAACCTGTGCTTATATGGTAAGGTCTGAAACTCTCCAGACCCATTGGTTGTGGTCACCTACAGGATTCTAAGCAGATCAAAGTATGGAGTTGTCATGAGATAATTCTAATAGACACACAGAGAACTAAGAAGCTCCTCATTGTTATGTATAATATCATTTTTGAGCCTTTGCTCAACTTTATATGGATCAATATACCCAGAAATAATCTTTTCTGTATTTACACAAAGAGCTTGAATATTCTAATTATTTCCTGTTGCTGACCTGAACTCATTTCTTTTGTCTTTTGAAATAAAATATGCAAATTGGTGTTTGCTTCTGAGCTGCCAAATGATCATAAAGTGAACAGTTTCCGGACAAATTCTGTAAAGACAGTCTGATTGCTGACCTTCAATTCTAATTGCTTAAGTTATGTTATTTGCTCAATGAAAGAGGACCCACTGTGGTGGTAGATTACACATCTACAGTCTTAGGAAGAAGGCTTGAGTGAGGAAAGAAACATAAAATTTGTAAAAAGCATCAATATAGAAGGAATGTATAGGGGGTAAAAAAGAATAGGAAGAGAAAGGTGTGAAATAGAAGGGAAGGATAAGAACTTGATGCTCAATTAATTGACTTCTTTTCTTTCTTTCTTTCTCTTACCCCTCCCCCACCATGAATTCAGTGTTAAGGAATCAACAGTATCTAGAAAATGAAAAGTTGCCATTTTGTACAGGAAGCTGCTGGGATAAACACTAGGATAATATGTGTAGTATTTGATAAAGAGAGAAAAGCCGCTAAATTTATACAGTCAAAATGACAACCAATTTTTAAAAATGCAGAGTGGACAGTCTTGTTGAGAAGCTAAAAACCAAAGAAATTTACAGTCATGATACCTAGGGTCAGAAAATGGTGTACCCTTCTCAGCTAGTGCTGCCTCTTGAATGTTTCAAAATATGGTGTGAAAAAATGCTAAACTTACAAGTAAGGGGTTCTACAAATGCGAAAAAAATCTCAAAATATCAACTGTGATGAGCTGGGCATGGTGGTGCACGCCTGTAATCCTAACAACTCAGGAGGCTGAGGCAGGAGGATCACAAGCTCAAACAAAGCCAGCTTCAGCAATGTAGCGAGACCCTAAGTGACCTAGCCCCTATCTCAAAATAAGAAGGGTCAGAAATGTGGCTCAGTGGTTAAGTGCTCCTTGGTTCAATCTCTGGCATCAAAAAGAAAAAAAAAAGGAAAAAGAAAAATCAGCTGCGAGTTATATAGGAAAAGGTTATGTTGAAGAGCACGTTTTCAACACTGTTGAAACTGACTTGTGATCAATGCTCGTGAGACTAACAAACCTGTATAATGAAAATGGCGTTTTAGTTGACAAAAATGCGAAACAAGTCTTGCTGGAACCTAACTCTCTTTTCCCATAGAAAAATTTTGTATTCACTAATTCATTTTTCATGGTGACTGTATTTAATCAAGAAATTATATAAAAATATGGAAAGAACTCTAATAACTCAACAATGAGAGGACAGCTCTACTAAAAAGTGAGCTTTTGAAAAAAAATACATGAAAGTATAAAATGTGTGATTTCATTTATATGAAATTCTAGAAAAAGCAAAACTACAGAGGTAAAATGATTGTCAAAGACCACAAGTTAGGAAAAAGGGATTAACTTCAAAGAGGTATAAGAGGACTTTTTTGAGTGATGGAAATATTCTGTATCTTTATTGTCTTGATGATCATATGTTATATGCATTAAAAATCTCATCATACTCAACACTTTAAAATGGATAGGTTTGGTCAAGTGTGGTGGCACACAACCAGTGATTCAGGAGGCTGAGGGAGAAGGATCAGAAGTTTGAGGCTAGCCTCAGCAATTTAGTGAAACCCAGTCTAAAAAAAAAATGAGGGGGTTTAAATGAAGATAAATTAAGATCGTTATAAAGGTAACTAAAACAATAATGACCAAAACTATAGGCCCTGCATTAAACTAGTGCCTACTTTTCCATCATAAAAATAATAAAAGTTGGGCCTGGAGCTATGGCCCAGCAGTTCCCGTGCTTGCCTGGCATGTACAAGGACATAGGTTCAAACCCTAGCACCATGTACACAAAGGAGTGTTGGAACAACAAAGGCCACATAAGAACTAAGTAAAAGTTGATTCTTTCTTTCTCTCTCACTCTACCTCTGTCTTTATTTATTTATTTTATTCAAGGTAGTCTTACATTTAGGAGGGAATCATTGTCATACAATCATGAACAAATGTATAATGCCAGAGCAAGCCAAGGCTGATGCCATTCCATGGTCTCCCCCCTTTGGCTTCTCCCCATCCCATGTTTCCCCCTACTTAACCCCATGTTAGTTGGGTTTCTCAGGGAAATTGAAGGTTCCCCATTGGGTTGATATCCCCATACTCCCTCCCTCCAGCAGCCTTGATATCCCTCCTATCCCCTACCCCACTCCCTGCCACCCTCCCTCATCCCCCAGCATCCTAGACAAAGTTCCCCCTGCTCGTGTAAGAAATTAATGTATATTGAGGTTATTATTAGCTTAGCCAACTATCAGACTGTTTCCTGTTGTATTATAGCTTATACAAATGAGAGAAAACATTCAGCCCTCGAGTCTCTGAGTTTGGGATATTTTACTCAGCATAATTTTTTTCCCATCTCTATCCATTTGGCTGCAAATACCATGATATTGTTTTCTCAAAAAAATTCTCTTTTTAAAAAAATAATAAGTCATATTTTATTTGCATTAATGGATCTTTAGCTCAGCAAAATCTGTTATTAGCATTAGGTTATCTACATATAAGGCAGTAATAATTTAAAAATTTCTTTCTTTGATTTCCTAATCGGCTAATGGTTTAAATACTTCTTATCCATATTCTACTATATTCTCTTCCATGACCAAGTTGTGACCTTTCAAAACAAAAGTTAAAGATCGGAAGTAACTAACTGACAATTACAGTGGTTGATACACTCCAGTTTAAATAGAAGTGTCCTTGGTTAAAATATGGTTCATTCATCGGTCAAACTGTCCTTATTTCCTTTAATTGAATTAAGATGGACAAATGAGAGATGTGTGCAAGACAGAAAAAAATCCTTTCACAAATCACTGTTATCCTCCCTCTGAGTGTAAAACGAATCAATTAAAAGCATGTCAAAGCATCTTTTACTCTTGAGCAACTTTAGCATAGAAAACATTTCATAAAAGTACAAAATTTGAGTGAAAAATTGGTTACCTTTTACAGTTAAATGTAACTTAATGTTATCTCTGAGAATTGTGGATTCGTTTTTTTTATGCTTCTTTGTTCAGCCACAAATGATAACTTTATGCTTAAAAAAGGCTTCATTTTCATCTCAACTTCAAGTTTAAAATATGAAGTATTAAGAGAATGCACAGTTTACAATTGTATATAAGCAGTTTGCTTTTATCTGATTATATGCTAAATAGTATTCCTTGGAGAAAGGTATAAGAGTAGGATAGAAGACGAAATACAATTTTTATTTTTCTACTTAATGGGCAGTTGTTTTCAAAAGTATAGTATCCTTTATCTTTTTGAGTGCATTAAATTATTTATTGTACTATAACTTATTTATGGATTCATGCACATTCTATAAATTTTTTTCACCTGTATCTTAAGGTTTATTTTGTTGAAATTAGTTATCTGTCCCTATAGCTTACCTCTGTTTTCACTAGCATACACATGGAGGTTTATACTGCTTCACTCAGAGCCTACTTTCTGTTTGTAATTCATCCCTTTCCATACTCGAATGTTTTTTTCTGCTGTCTAAATCTGGTCCTAGATGTGCTCATAACTCGTTTTGTTTGTTCATTTGAATATTTTTCCTGAAATGTTTTATGCAGTATACATTTTGGTGGGGGAAATGAAACAAGTCTTATTTACTTAAACTTTTGAAAATATTGAAGCGCTTTCGATTTCTGCATGTTGACTTTTAGAGAGTCGAGTGGCCAACACAGACCAACCTCTAACTTGTTTTTACTTGTTATCAGGAACATCAAGATAGACACTTCACTAAGAGATCTTAAGAATCACTAAGAATGCTCTGAATATTGGCCTTTTAGAGTTTCCTATCTCTGGACTCTATGTCTCTGACATGTGTTCCCTGCTGGCTTTCTGGTGTGTCTGTGAAACCCTCTTATCATTCGCCTTTTAGTATAGACCAAGCTGATAAAAGAGAGCCTGGGTATGAATCACAGATCAACAACATAGTTAACCATTGTTGTTGTCCCCTTAGTTTTGTAGTCTATACTTCAAAATTTTTTCTCTTTAAGTACTTGGCACTGGAAAGAATAATTTCTTCTTCCCCCATAATAAATTAATAGAATTGAAAAACAGAGGACAGGAAACTATAATTATTGGCAAACATGTTTATGGTTATTTATTGATGATTTTGTTCATTGGCAGTATAAAGTGTGTGTCACTTGTCATTAGCAGTAACAATTTCAGCACATTATGTTCTCTTTTTATTTACTCTGGTGGCAACATGTTTCTGAACAGGGCCACTGGCTGTGGGTCAAGAGGTCAGACTTTGAGGTTGAGAGTAGATGAGGTCATTCGCTATTAACCTAAGATTAGCAGTGAAGGTTTGTGTTTTTTTGTTGTTTTCCTTTTAACATATTTTGCCCTATTTCTTTAAAATGCCAAATTAATCTTGCCCAATTTTAGAAGAATTTCTCCTTTATGATCTACATTCTATTTATTTATCATTAAGGTTTTCTCTTCCATCCAGATCTTTCCCCAGCCGCTCTCCTAATCCATGAAGCATCCCTAACTTTTCCTAAGATTTAAAAAAATTCCTCTTTAATCTCTACCTCTCAGTGTACAAATGTAGCTAATGTTTTCTGTGTGTTTGGACTTTGTGGACTCACCTCCCATCTCTAAACCCCCACCACCACACACACACATTCTCATACCAAATAACCAGAACAGGGCAGAATTTTAGGACTTTGATGATATATCCTCCCAAGACTACATCTCTGTATTTTCTTGCTGTTAAACAGTCCCCAATTCTTAAACTAGCAAGTTTCTTCTTACTATTGTTGCTAAACTTCAAGGATCTATTTAGTGAGTGCCCTGATAATCTGAAACCACCCCTCTCTCTACTCTGCAGCTAAATGACACCTGTTAGGCTATAGTTTCATCAGCCATGTTTGAAACTGTCTAAATTGAAAGGGACTTCTTATAAAAAGTGTTCTCTAATTTTCCCACAAGAGAATTCCCACACACTATCAATTGTAAATTATGTTATAGGCCACAAGTCCCCAAAGTAAGTAGACTTTAGGTCTTTTATACCTAAGTTCTTTTTCTTAAATCTTGGCTCATTTGATTATTAGAAGGAGATTTAATGTTTGTATTGTATGTGTGTGTTTGTATGTATGTGTGTAGTACTATGGATTGAACCCAGAGGTGCTCTACCTTGAACTATACCACAGCCTTTTTTTTTTTTTTAATCCACAGCCCTTTTAAAATTTTATTTGAAGATAGGGTTTCACTAAGTTGCCTCAGTCTCCCAAGTTGCTGGGATTACAGATGTATACCACCACACTTAATGAGTTTACATATTTTTAAAAAATGTTATTGATGATTTTTTTCTCTATATAATCTTAGCAGGAAGTCTTAGAATGTGAATAAGCAGTGAGTACAGAGTGAGCACAAGATACAACAAGCAAGAAAAGTCCTTAAAGTAGACTTGTCAGAGTGCAATATTGAGTTTAATTGGTTAAAAGGAGAGGAAAATAAAGTGTATATGTGTATATATTGGGGGGTGGGTTGTACACTCTATTCCTAAGCTATACGTCTAATCCCCATACAGTTTTTAAATATGTTAAACCTATGATAAGTTATTGATTAAAAATTTTGAATTTTGAATCATACTGTCTTATAAAGAATAGCACAGTTCAAAAGGCATAGTCTCTGTTGCTAAGCTTTGTTGCTGTGCTTGGAGTTGAGAAAGGTAGAGAATATTTATAGAAAGGTTTCTAGAGAAATCACACCTTGCATGACATCTGTGGAAATCCAGGTAGAGAAGAGAAACATAAGTAAAGGAATAGAGGCAAGAAAAAGTACAAGGTCTGGAGTGGTGGCTCAGCAGTTACAGCACTTGCCTGGCATGCGTGAGGACGCGAGTTCAAACCCCAGAACCACGTACACAACGAAGATTCAGAGCACGAAGGTCACATGAAAAACTAAAGTTGATTCTGTCTGTCTGTCTGTCTGTCTGTCTCTCTCTCTCTCTCTCTCTCCCTGTCTCTTAAAAACAAAACAAAAACAAAACCCACAGAATACACAGAGGACTCAGGATGTTGACTTTGCCATGACCTAAAGTTCTAGGGGGAGTCGTAAGAGACTACTCCAGAGCAGTGTGCACTTTAGCTAAGAGGTTGGACTTTATCCTTGAAGGAATAGGGGAAAGCTTTAAGCAGAAAAGTAGTGAAATAGTCTGGCTTGCATTTTAAATGCACTTAGGTAGCTGTAGATAGAGATAGCACATTTGAAGAAAGGTTGGCTGCAGTCAGGGAGACCATGCAAAGTGTTGCCCAGACATAGGGCGGAGCTTAATGGAATTGAAAGGAAGAGAATGAAAAGAAGTAAAAAGTTGGAAAATACCTGAGTAAAAATTGTTAGGTGTGGTGATTGGGTATCAGGCATGAGGAAAGGGGGGAGTTTAATATGAATCCCAGATCTCTGTCTTTGCTAATTAAATGGAAGAGAGAATATAAGAAAAGAAGTTTATTGGGAGCTTACTTTTAGTTATATTGACTTCATTGTACCAATAAGACAACTAAGGGCAGATCACCCTGGCCCTGTGTAAAAAGTTGGGATTTATCAACATGTAACTGTAAAAGGTGAGAGGGAAACTATGTAGTGAGATAAAAGTGTGTCAGGGGCAACCCACTGAAAATGAGCAAGATGTTACAGACCTGAAGAGGATGATTTGTTCAGAAGGAACTGTCACAGAAGCAAGAACAGTACCTAAAACATACAGTGCCTCCAGAAGTTGTAGGGAAGTTAGTTTCAGTCAGCAGTATCGTTTACTGTGTGTCAGATGTGGTGGTAAACACCTATTGTCCCAGCTACTGGAGGACTGAGGCAGGAGGATCACTTGAGTCCAGGAGTTCAAGACCCACCTGGGCAATAGAGTGAGACCTCTTCTCATAAAATGAAAAATGCATACATTTATATATATACATACATTAATTTTATAATTAAAATATATGTAAATACTCATTTTTTTTTTAATTTTTAAAAGAAGGTTTCTTGCTGTATATATATGGTCCAGATTCATCTGGATGAGTCCAGATGTAGCTACTGGATTTAATAACTAGCAACTCCTTAGCAAGACCAGTTTATATTGAGCAGTGAAGAGGAAAGCCACATTACCATGAATTATGAAGTGAATAGAAACGACTAGAGGTGTGAAAATAGACTCATGTCTCTTTTTTGTCATTTTCAAGAGAGGGTTCTTTTTTTTTTTTTTTTCGTTCCAAAGCTTCAGGGCTAGAGCAGTGGCTCATGGTAAAGTGCCTGGCATGCACAAGGACCTGGGTTCAAACCCCAGCACCACACACACAACTAAGTGTTGGGGGAACCATAAACCCAGATAAACAAAAATAAAATTGATTCCTTTTCTCCCTCTCTCCCTTTAAAAAAAAAATAATGTTCAGCATGTTCCTTGTTCAAAGGGGAGAATGCAGAATGAGAAATAAATTAGAAATGGAAGAGATTGAAGTGAAGAAGATCCTGAGCAAGCTGAAGGGAAATTGGGTTTGAGACCTTAAAAAGAAGGAGAGCTGGAATCTGTGTAAGAGGAAGAAGTAGATAAAGGTGGATGGGGATCTATATTGTTTTGTAAACAATATATTGTTCAGCTTATTGACCTCAAGCTCCTGTTATCTCCCTTCTCTTTCCTTCCATGCATTTAAGAGAATTATGTTCCCTGTTCCTGCTTAATTTTACTATTTACAAAGATACATCTGTTGCCAAGAGTGATGGCACATATCTGTAATCCTTGCGACTTGTGAGGTTGAGACAGGATCATTACAAGTTCAAGACTAGCCTTAGCTACTTAATGAGACCCTGTCTTAAAATGAAAACTAAAAAGGACTGGGGAGGTAATTCAGTGATTAAATTACTACAAGTGTGTGTGTGTGTGTGTGTGTGTGGTGTCTATATAAGAGAAAGAGAGAGAGATGAGAGAGATATTAACAGCTTATTTTCAGGGGTAACATTTTAGTATAGTTGTTTTCTTCTCTTGTGTATATACTTGAATATTTTCAATTGACTATGTCATATTCTGGTATTTATTTAACCAGTCTTTTATTAATGGATATTTTGTATGTTCATTTGTTTTTGTTAGCTTTGCTATTATTGGTTTGGTTTGGTTTTTGCTTTTATAAATAATTTATTTATTTCACATTTTGGCACATTTATGTTATGATTCCTTCAGAGTAAATTTCTCCTAGTAGAATTACTGGTCTAATGGGTAAGCATGTTACTAGGACTTTTGATATCTACTGCCATAATTACTTTTTGAAAAGGTCAGATATGTATTCCCATATACAGTGTAAGAGAATGCTTTTCCTATATTCTCTTAACATGAGTAATATAGTTCTTTTGTTTGTTCATTGGTCTTTTGTTAGTGTTAAGTACTTTTTATGTCTTTTGATCATTTGACAGAATATATTTTTATTGTTTTTCATTTGTAAGATTGTAAGAAATTAATCATAATTAAATATTATAAAAATCGTTTGAGTATTAGAAATGTTTAGCATGGCTTCCCTATATAAGTATTTGTAAGGTCCTTTTGGCTTAGTAAAAATCAAAAGATGAATAACTTACAGTGTGTCACACAGTTTTTAAAGGTGAATACTTTAAGTAAAATGATATTATGAGCTCATATCTTGAGGTAACTTCCTTGCCAAATATGTAACAATGATAAACCATTGGAAAAGTAAGAAGAGGAAAAAGAAAATTTTGAGCCAAAGTAAGGCTCAAAAACAGAATAAATACCTCCATGGACCAACATGGACAAAATACAAAAGGCTGACAGGTACATATTGTTTGACTTAGGTTCTGAAAAACAGCTTAAGTTGCTGAGAGTTTGGCTTCTTCAGTATTTGGGGAACAAAGTGTGCCCCATTTGGAGCCAAGTTGTGTCTTCAAAATGATACTAAAGAAAGCTGCAGGGGGCTGGCGGTTACAGTGCTTGCTTGGCATACGCAAGTACACAGTTCAAACCCCAGCACCACGTACACAATTAAGTGTGGGAGCAACAAAAGCCATGTGAAAAACTCAATAAAATATTGATCCCCCCCTCACTGTCCTCTCTTAAAAAAATAAAAAGCTGCAGCTGACTGCTGCCAATATCTGTGGCCTATATGAAACTGCACTTGTAGAAGTAGAAAGAGAGAGAAAGCTTAAGAAGCTGAGCTGAGGTATGCCCTCTTTTTCTGGTTTGGACTTTTCCCAATATTGAAGAAGAATTCAATTCTGTAACTCCCTAATATAAGACCAGATTCTGGACTGGATTCCCAAAGCGTACTTCTCCACTAACTGCAAGACAGGGAATAGTGCACTTGTTGAGAATTCAGAGTTCAGTGTAACTCTCACTTAAGATGAGCTGTGAATCAAATGTTGCAATCCATAAAATAAAGTAATACATTAGAACCAAGAAAATCAGATTGTAGAACAAATAGGATTTGCAACCATTCATAAGAAAGAAAAACAATAAAACAATCTAAAAAGAATACTTTATATTTAAGATCCTGAAAAGGACAAAGGAATAGCTTTATAAAACAAATTTTAAATCAAAAGTCAGCAGGAATGAAACACTGTAAGAAAAGAAGATATCAAAGAACTATTTCAAATTTTTAGGAAGAAAGTGATGTAGCCATTGAATTTTATTGTATTTTATTTTATTTTAGGGAGAAAGAAAGGAGAGGGAATCAATTTGTTTAATTTTTTTTTCATTTTGAGTTTGTTTCTCTAGCACTTAGTTGAGTATGTGGTGCTGGGGTTTGAATATGGGTCCTTGCACATGCCAGGCAAGTGCTCCAACCACTGAGCCACTGCTCCAGCCACTCCATTAAAATTTTAAAATAATTTTAGACTGTATATTTGGTCAGTAGTTCACTGAGAAAAAAGTACAGATTATAAAAATATGAAATAGTTAAAACATCAATATATATCTTCTAAGAATTCCAAAATAATAACAGAGGGAAATGATATTCACATAATAATTAAGAATTTTCCAGAATTGAACAGATTAACCCTCAGAGTATTGAGCAGAATAAATAAAATTTTATCTATATACTTTGTAGTAGAATTGAAGACCATTTTTTTTTTAAAGATAGTCGAGAGAAAAACATATTACCTACATAGGTATTAAACTGAGATTGATGATAGACTTCTCATTGGTGACAGTAATGTCAAAGGCAAGGGAATAATATACCAAATCATTGAGCAAAAATAATAAACTTACAGTTTTATACCCAGCTAAAATAATCATTCATTACTTTTACACAGTGGCAAGAATTTATTGCCTTTACTCTTGTTGAAAAAGGAAAGTTGGTTTTTTTTTTCTTTTTCTTTTTTTAATGGAGTGTTTCTCAAGCTCTTCTCCAACTTGTAGACTCAAGTGATCTTACTGCTTCAGTCTCTTGAATAGCTGGGACTGTAGGCATGCTCCACTGCACCTAGCTGAAACTCTTTTAAAAACCTGCTGCACCATAAGAATGTGAATGTAAATGGAAGGAGTGTTATGCAAGATACAGAATTATGCTGATAATTAACTTTAAAGTTAATAATAGATTATCTATACTTTTCATATTATGTTTACTAACTCCCAGACAATAATAAGGAAAATGTAGGGATGTTCAGTTGTAATTAAATCATATTCAGGTGCAGGAGTAGCAGCTCAGTGGTAGAGCATTTGCCTAGCATGCATGAGGACCCATGGTCAAACCTGGGCACCACATATACAACTAAGTGTTGGAAAAACTAAAATCAGATGAAAAAATAAATAAAATTGATTCTCTTTCTTTCTCTCTTTAGAAAAAAACATTCAGGAGAAATACTTAGATACTAAGCAGCCTAAATTATAATTGAAGTATAAAATTCAAGTATAAAATTATAAAATTCAAGGATAAGCCATTAACAGAATTACAAACTCTAACTTCAAACATATAGGGGAAAATTTATTAGAGAAACTCTTGGTATAATAAAACAGAGGGAAAAGTCTACAAAATAAGAAGATAAAAATAAGCCCCAGTATATCAGTAATCAAACTTAAGGAATTATATAGCACATAATTTTTTACATTCTGCTTTACCAGAAAAGCAATCTGCAGATTGTGCCATTAACTTGTATCAGTGGTGGGAAATTTCAAGTCAGGTTCTGCTGTAAGCGGCAAATGGCTTCATTTTCTTTTCCTCACTATTGCAAACACATTGAATCAGAGAAAGAACATATTGCCTTATAAATTCACAGATTTGGGTCATTAGTTAATTAAAATTTATAGAGGCTTCAAAGATCCCAACAGTTAACTCTCCAAGTACATGAATTTTTTTTTTTTAATAAAGAGAGAGGGACAGTGAGAGAGACAGAGAAAGAAAGAAACAACTTGATTTAGTTTTTCACATGGCCTTAGTTGCTCCAACACTTAGTTGTGTAAGTAGTTGTGTACGTGGTGCTGGGGTTTGAACCCGGGTCCTCGAACTTGCCAGGCAAGCGCCAAAACCACTGAGCCACCGCTCCAGCCCGAAATTTTTGTTTAAAAAAAGTGAAGCTAACTGAAATTCTGAGCTGCCTTTAAAGCAATTACAGACTTCAAACTTCCAAGGGATTTCAAAGATATAGTAAATGTGTTATTCTTACATTTGTAGGCTAAATTTTGGATTGTTTTTCAAAGACTGAAAATTTCTATCAGGAAATATCTTCACTCTTCATCCTCCAGAACATTCTATTCTGACCGCTAAGATGGGGTTCACATTTTTTGTTTGTATGTGTGTGTGGCACTGGGCTTGAACACCAGCATTCTTGGCAAGTTCTCTACCAGTGGGCTACGTCTCAGTCCTTTTTAAATTTTATTTTGATACTGAATCTCACTAAGTTGCCTAAGCTAGCTTTGAACTTTGTGACTCTCCTGCCTCAGCCTTCTGAGTAGCTGGGGTTAGAGACATGCACCATTATGCCAGGATGGGGTTCACACTGCAGTGTGTCTTCATCTGCCACAGCCAGTCAGCCTGCAGGGTTGGGGATGGGGATGAAGAGAGCTACCTTTTTGACTCTCACAATCTGTTGCAATGTCTAAATGACCCTGCAAATTATCACATATTACTAATCAGTTTAGGTGGATACATCACTTTAAGCACTTTAAGCATCCATTTAGTCTTAAAGTTTCTTCATTGTTCACATATGCCTTTTATACTTGTAACCAAAAAGACTTGGTACAATATATGAAGGTTGTAAAAGATTGCTACATGTTCTCTTATTTTCTTTTTACTGCAGATAAAATATAGGTTGACTATGGTAAATCATCCTTAATAAAATGTTTATTATACTCTTCGCTCCCATCAATGTGAGCCCCTTCCTCCCAACTGTACACGCTCTCAAACTTTTTCCTAATTTATTATGACTAGGGTTATCCACAGATTGAATATACATTTATTCTGTTGGTGAATGAGCATAGGAATGATCTAATTGGATATCCTTTGTAATGATTGTAGGCTGAAGTAATGATCAAAAATGCAGGCTGGATTAGAGACAATGAAATTATGGCTTTTGCAGCCAAGTAGATGGAGATGGAAGGAATTATGCTAAGTATCCCAATCTCAGAGACTCAAGGGCCCAATGGTTATCTCTCATCTGTGGAAGCTAGAATACATGGGGAAGCATTATGTTAGACAGCTAAGCTAATAATAACTTCAAATTGTATGATTCTCAATGCAACAGGGAGACAACTCCCTAGGACACTTGAAGGCATTAGAGAGGGGGCGGGAGGAAGGGGGTAGGAAGAAATCCTAGGAGACTGAGGGTGGGAATATAGGGGAATCATCTCAGAAGGAGATCTCTGTCCTCCATGAGATATCCATTTAACTCAGGAGTTCTTCTGGGGGAAACAGCAACAGGGGATACCCAAGCTGGACATCCATGATATGGCATTAGCCCTGGATAACTAAGTATATATACATTGGTTCTTGAATGTTTGATAATGTTTCGCCCTCAATTGTAACTCTGTTTCCATCTAATAAAAAAAAAAA
>PVKS010003166.1:0-89924 GCA_004027875.1 Aplodontia rufa | reverse complement strand
AAAACAAACACAAAACAAAACAAAAGACCCTTAGGCTGATTTTTATCTTTTTGTCCTGTTAAGGTATAAAGATTTAAATTTTTTTCTTTATGGACACTGACATCAGAATTATATACAGTCTTAAAACTGAGAACACAACTTTTTTTTCCTTCTCTTCTCACTACAGAAATAACAGTTTCCTCTGCCAGACTATCTAGAGACGTCTCCAGGTTTACACATGTGCAAATCTTATGCGTTGCTCTGACTCTAGCTGAAATCAGTATAGTCTGAACTACTGACGAGAAGCTACTCCATAACATTGTGAATCTCAGAATTTATTTTTTCAACTGATACTTCCAGCTCTGGATTCTGTGACATTTGCCCAAAGGGAAACACCGGTCCCATGAACTGCACTGTGCATCCATTGTCTGAACTGTCACAGGAATAGCGCGTAAAGCTGTTTGCATAGCGTGCTAACTCTATCAGGGTCAGTTCCAGTCTGTGGCCGCTAAAAATGAAAACCATGCCCCAACCGGGACAAGAGCAGGGTCAACAGCTGGCAAAGGATATGGCAATCATTTATATAAATATGCTTTCTCAAGCCCACAAAAACAAAAAACCCCAACCCAACAGCTGGGAAGGGTTGGAAGTAGCCCCAAGGCTGGTTAGTCCCCTTCCAGATGGGGAGGTTAGACTGGGGCTAGCCAGACTGCTCCACATAGACTTCCGATTCGCATTAGAAATGAAAAGAGGAGAGGAAAGGGAAAAGGAAGAAAGGCTACAAGCATGACTGCTCTGTTTTTCACCTAACTTAATCAAATAAGTGAGGACTTTCTGAGACGGAAGGCTTGCATTTATCGGTATTCACGCTCCGTTTTTTCTGTTTATCATAGTGTCTAATACACTTCTTAACTGCTTAAACAGAAAGCATATATGCTGTAAAGTATAGTTTATATATAATGTCATGGTTATTTGTAGACAGATTGAAGAACCAATCTCAGATTTATGTACTGTTTACATCTTCCAAACACTTATGTCGAACATTCAATGCTGAAGAAGATAATAATTGTGGTGTTGTCTCCTACTCAGAATTTTATCCAAAGGATAGGGTTCATTTTTGTAATTTGATTTACTTTAGAATACATTGTTATTGCACATCTAATATATCCAACAAAATAAAGAATACCATTTTTCTGGGTTCATCTTAAGGTTGCATACCATGAGGCAAAGCATTATTTTTGTAACCCGTTGATGCTACAGGAGCAAAGGCAGAGAGTCCATGACTTTCAAACTTCCAGAATAACACAGTGAAATAAAAGTCACCACAGTGATGACAAAAACTTTGTTCTTGTTATCTAGAAATGGTCAGCCTCTTCCTAATAAATGAAACCTCTGCTGAAGCCAAGTTGAATGGCAAGTAGCACTTTCTTCCTCTCCAGCTTTATGTTTGTGTAAGGGAAAGCTTACATAATGAATACATTTATAGGTGTAGGATAGGCTCACGATATCAGAATCTATAAAGGGACACAAATTAGCATCTGATGCCAAAATTGAGACGTTGTCTTAGCAAGTATGCTGGTCTGACACAGAAGTTAAATAATGTATTTTCCTTCTTGTGATGATCTGCCTGAAACAAACATTTATTTTTACTCACAGAATGTCAAAACTAGATGGAACTGTAGTGATTGTCTCAGATACCTGCTCTGTTCCTCTTTTATGTAAAGAGGCCATGTACTGAGAAAAGAACACCAAACGAAACTGTACAAAGACCCTCAGGAGTCTGAATTGTCCAATCTGTCTGCTGATCTCAGAAACACAGATTTACTATACAATTGTATTTACGTCCCACTTTGTTCTGTGGCTCTGTGGAATCAAAGCAAGTGTTGCTCAAATATCAACATTTTATTAGAAACTCTGATCATTTCTAAATTATGTTTTGATCAGAAATTTCCATGGATATGTAATAAGAGGAGTGTGTTAGGTATTGACTCTGAGAGTCTCTCTGCTGTATGTATGTGGTCCCAGATTTAAACCATTTGTGGGAAAGCAAGAAAACTAGTTTTGTATCCACTGAGTCTGGCAAATATGAGTACCCAATGGATGCTTGCTGAAGCGCAGTTAAAATAAAGTCCAGGAAATGCTGACTTTGAAATCATTTACTCATCTAAATATTTTCTTCTATGATAGTTATAAGCATTGTATACCAAAAACTTTTGGGCAAGAGGGTGCTTTTTATAACCTTAATTTGTAAAGTAATTTTGCAGGAGAGTAAGAGTAGATAAAAGTGTTTCTGACTAGTTGTCATTCCTGTTCCTGCCATCTTCTGTTTTGTTACCTGGTTCTCTTTTAGTTTCTATGTATTTACTTTTAGTTTGTCACTTCAATTTTAATACATTGTTCAGTTTGTTTGAGACACTTTTTTAGACTTTATCTACAAACTTTAATTTTAAAGAGAAGATAGAGGCTTAGATGTGTGCTTAGAAATTAAGAACTAGTGCTTTAATTTCCTGATTCTCAGAGTCCAGATATTTCCTTAGATTGATACAGATTGAACCCTCAGGCCTGGGGGTGTGGCTCAGTGGTAGAGCACTTGGCTGGTAGGCATAAGATCTGGAGTTCAATCCCCTACATGGTGTTGGGGGCAGGGTTGAGAATCCTGATTGATGCAGATTGGTTTAACATAATTGGAAGTTTGAAAGGTACATATTTCTAAAGCTTTTAAAATAATGATACTTAGAAATCATTGATACTTCCCTGAAGACTAATGCCTTTAGTATATATTTACAAACTCTAAACTCATGTTTCTTAACCTTTCCTAGTCCATAATCCATTTCTGTTCTTGCTGGGATATTCCAGGCAACAATTTTTTCCTTACATTTCCTATCCCTCTTTTTATCTATATTATGCACAAGCACAAAATACTAATGTTCATGTCCATTCCATTGTATACAGTGTGTGTGCTGCTAGCCTGCCTTTCTCTGTCCACTCCACACTACCACAGCTGCATCTGTGCTTCCCTGTCAGACGCTAGAAAAACAGAGGTAGCAACCCAGCTTGAGGTTTTACATAATGACAATTCCACATTATACTGACTGCAACTTCCCTCCTTTAGTCTAAAGGCAGATTTCAACCAAATTTAAGGTGTGATGGACACTGTTCTTTAGGTGTGTGTGATTCATTGTGATTATCTAATCACATTTTTCCTCTTCTAATTTATGGCTTGACTGCACCTTGTGAAAGGTTTAGGATGGGATAATAACTATGATGAATAAGTCAAAAGGAATGCGTTCAGTGTAGACAAATGTTAATTTTAAACAGTGAACTCAAGGGGTAATGAATTACTAATACTATAGTTCCTGTCTCAAACAACAGTGACAGCTTGATTTTGATAGGATCCCTATGATCTTTGTAAGTGTAGTCATGCCAGTAACGTCCTCTGCATTAGATCCTATCTCTGCCTCCTTTCAAAAAGCTTTGCAAAGTATGTTTGCTTAAAATTACCTGAAAACATCTTTCTAGATATCCACCTTACTTCAGGACCCTGGGGTCATAACCTTTTAACCTTACAGGTTATAGGTCTCTTGCTTTTTGATCTTTCTTGGTTCCTTGGTTTTTGCCTACTTCCTCCTCAACATTCAAGCCTTATTATATGAGGAAATTGGAAACACCAATTTAGGATGAGATAAGTTAACTTCTCTTCCAGAATAATGCAAAAAGATGATTTTAAATGGAAACATGCTTGGCAACAATTGAGCAAAACTAACTTTGGCATCCTGCCTAAGCCAGTTTATAGTTGAGCCCCGTTGTGTTTTATCAAACAAAGCAAAAAATAAAAAAGCAAAACAAAAAAACCAAAATGTATTGTTGGCTTAGTGATAATATTTTTATTTCAGTCCCAAAGTAACTTGCTTGGGACATTAGAGGGAGTCGAAGTGGTCTAAGTGAATGAGAAGTAGGTTAATAAAATTCGTTGGTTAGCCTATTATTCTTGCCATATGGGCCAGAATATTATGCTGTTTGATAATAGTACAACTAAGATGCACGTGGCACTTACTCTTGACAAAGCATCATCACATCTGTCATTTTATAGCTATGGCAACTTAGAGACAGTATGATTGTTATCTTCATTTCATAGTGCAGGAACCTGAAATTAAGAAAAGTCCTGATTTGCCCAAGGCCAGATAGTGAATACATGGCAGAGCTCCAATGGAGTGCTAGTCTCCTGGATCCTGATCCTTCTTAGACTCTCAGTCATTCTAGTTGGAGGGGCTTTATTTAGAACTGGAGCAGATTTCTTTTGATTCTCAACCAGAGTGGTGTAAGATAGCCTCACTTGTTTAGCTAGCTGACTTGTTACATCTTATTGCTATTATCTTCCTTCTGTTTCAGTCATTGGTTTGTATTTTGCTTCTTTGCCACACCCATAGAGCTAAGCACAGTTCATTGAGCCTAACAATCAAGTATAGAAATGCCAAATCCACTTAGAAAATACACTTTTTTGATAGGATACCGTTCTCCTTTCCTTCTTCAGCCCAAGAATTCCCATCAGAAGTTAAAAACAAACAGAAGTATTTGTCATAATAAACCTTAATTCTGAACTGAGTCGTTTTTAGCAGGACAGGTATTTATCTTTAATTTTTATTCAGCAAGTACTGTTACCCATCTAACAGCTAGAGCAAGAAGACACAGTAAAAAAAAGTTACAGATCATTACTCAGTTGTCTTTTAGTTCCATTAAAATTATATAGACCTTGCTTTTTAGAAACATTAAGATAATGTTTAAATAAATATGTTTAAGCCCAAATCTAAAATCAAATGAAAGCAATATTTCTTCTCAAATGCAGACAACCTGACATTTGCAAGTACCTAAGAGTGGCAAGGTCAGAATGAGGGTGGCTTCTGAATGCTAATCGTACTTGCATTGTATCAGTCATCCACTCGCCTCATTCACGAGAACAGTGAAGTGTGTGTGTGTTTATTCTGAATTTGTTTTCATTTTATCTGGCATGCCAGCTGAATAAGGGTGCAATGAATGTAATGTGGAAACCATCCATTGCCACTGCAGAAGTGATCCAAGAGGAATTCCTGAAGCTGGGAACATGAGCTGTGAGCAACATGTTTAAATAGCTAAATAGCCAAAGTTTGAGTCATGTCCATTTATTTTGGGGGGTACACCCTCTTATTTGAGGTCTAAAGCAGTCCTTTTGACTTACACCGTAACAAATGTGGTGCTAGAAGAGGTAGGAGACTTGAAGCCCCAGAGTTTGCTTAGCTTGTGGTTACTGGTGATAGAGAATGCAGTCGCCTTCCTTGTGAAGTGCATTCCATGTTCTTCTGAAAAACCTGTGGAGTTTTTCTGTTTTTTGTTTTTTGTTTTCAGTACTGAGATATACCCCAGCCTTTTGTGGTGGTGTTTTGCTTTGTTTTTTGAGGCAGGATCATGCTAAGTTGCCCAGGTTGGCCTTGAACTTGCCTCAGCCTCCAGAATAACTTGGCTTACAGGTGTACACCACCATGCCTGGCTCAAATCCATGGAGTTTTAAAGAAGATCTTTTGTATTTTCTCCAATGAGGGGTAAAAGTAAAGAAACAGAACATTTTTAGTGTGTTTTATGTGCTAAACACCATTCCAAATATTTTGAGAAGTATATTTAGTTCCATCAATAAACCTAGTAGTTGGTGATTTTTTGTTCCCATTTTATAGATGTGGAAACTGAGAACATCTGAAATGGTTTTCCCAGTCTAACATAAATAATAAAGTGGGATCAGGATTTTATCCCAGATCTGGCTTCAAAACCCATACTTTTCTCAACTGCCTTGAAGCATTATTCAAAGCATTTATTGGTGCTCTCAACAAAAACTTTTCTTTCTTTTTATCCCCCTAATTTTTAAAAATATTTAACTTTTTAATTGACAAGTTTAGTCAATAAACTTCTATAGGAGCTATCTGGCCTAATTGCTCCATTAGTTAGAATATGATGCCATTGGGCCCAAAATCTTGTTTGATCTCTGGATAGACCAAGTTAATTTTTTATGAAGAAAAGCTGAGGATTATTATATGGCTTCACTATTACCCTGCCATTGTCACAAGAGTGTGAGAAATGAGCTAAGAGTGCATCTGACTCAATGCCAACCCTGAAAATTGTCTCAAACCATATCATATTGCCCTCAGGTGGTCTCAGTATTCAAAAGAAAAACAGAATGCACCAGAAGCAGAAATAACAGCTTGAATAACTCATTTATTAAGTCAGTAGTTTTTCAACAGGGAAGATTAGCCTATGTTTCTGTCCTGTTTCAATTTGGGTGATTAAGGTCCTGAATTTTCTCTAAACAGGTGGACAGTTACAGTGCCAGTATTCTGACTAAAGCAGCCTCCCTCTGTTGTGAATTAGGACTAATATTAAATTGTATATGATTGCAGGAGGAGTTTGTTTGCTAATGGCCTGCACTTAATATCCACTTTTATTTTTATTTTTTATTTTTTGGCAGCTCCTAAAAGGAAAGAGTGTTTTTGTTCAGATTTTCAAGATGACTTTTCTTTCCTTCTTTCCTTCCTCCCTTCCTTTATTATGTCCATCTTTGTCTCAACTGTTTGTAGTCAATGGATACATGTTTTTGTCTATTCTGTGTTCATTTTATTGTTTAAAAATATACAGGGGCTGGAGTGTGGCTCAGTGGCATCGCATTTGCCTGACATGCGTGAGGACACGGATTCGTACCCCAGCACCATGTACACAACAAAGTGTCAGAGCAATGAAAGCCACATGGAAAGCTAAATAAAATTGATTCTCTCTTTCTCGCTCTCCCTCACTGTCCCTCTCTCTCTTTAAAAAAATATTTAAAAAAATATACACATATATACACACATTTTCACTTATTACCATTCTCATTTTAAACATATTAATTATTCTTCACTCATACTCTAATTTGCATAGTAACATTCTCTATGTGGTCAGACTGAGTTTGTTGCAGAAAAGGCATATGCAATTTTTTAAAAATCATTTTTAGAGCATAAAGAAGATTGATTCAGAGAACTAAATGTTAGTTCTGACAGGAAGAACATTCTGCCTGGAGTAGTTGAAAGGAGTCTTTCAAAGTGCATCCTCTCTTATCTGTCCCTTGAGTTCTTCGTTACTATTTTATTTTTGTCTTACTAGCTTCTGGGAGACAAGCAGGGCACAAAAGGGACAGTTTATGAAGAACTTAACAGTTTTCACCATGCCGTTTTTTAAAAAGCAGGAAGAGTAATTAAAAGTAGTATCATTAAATAGGTAGGGAGAATAGTAATGAAATAACACTTAAAAAGGTATTTTAAAGTTCTTGGAAACTTCCAGCTACATGTTTTACCCTCTGTTCATCTTATAAATGTTTTTCCCCCAGGTTGAGTGTGATTCTTTTTTCCCAGCTGGACCTTTCAACCTTGTCCCTAGAACCAAAGGCTCAATCAGTGTCACTCTGCAGAGTGGTCTCAGTGTCCTGGTCTCCTCACCTTGGCACTCATTGGGGGCTAGTCAGCACTGACCTGTGGCTCAGAGCTGATTAATCACATGGCCATCAGAGCTCTGAAGTGACAGAGGGGAAAGGACACAGAATGGAACCTAGAGATCGCTCAAATCGGGGTTCAAGCTGTGAAGGCTCTCCTGGCCCCCTTCTTTCACAGCTGGGGTTTTGGCAGCGTGTCCCTTGGGTCATTCAGCATGGTGACCCTAACTGCTGTGATTTACTAACTGTTTTACAAACATTTCCTCATTCTGGGAGGTTTGATATACTCTTCTTCGTCCTCCTCAGCTCACCAGAGTAACTCAGTCTCTGAGCCAAACCTGCCTTTGTTTACAGCTTTGCCGGAAATTTTCACAGAGGGAAGAAACTCTCCCTCCTCTTCCAGTGTTTTATTTTTAAGTCAACACTTTCCCTAAGTTTATTTGTGCTAAACCAAATTCTCCTACAAGGTATTGCTCTATATTCAAATGGGAATTGCTACATTTCTATAAATAGAATGAAGGTCATGTGAACAAGTTCAGAAAAATCTAGATATCACATTTTACGGGACCTTTACATTTAGTTCACTATTTTTTGAGAATAATATTCCATGTTTGGATTTGTCTTTTTTTTTCCCACATTCAGATTAGACTGAGCATTATGTGAAAAATTGAATTTGGGAAACATTGAATGGAATCTTTTTAAACTAAAATTCCCATGTTAAAAATAACAAAATTTGTTGTTGCTTCATCAGTGTAACTTTCTTAAAAACAGAATTTATAGTCCTTTCATTAAATATTTCTAGAATATCATTGTCTTTGAAAACATAGTGCCAGGGGTTCTTTTTTTCTCCCCTTTAATTCTAATTCCCATTATATTGCTTAGTCTTTACATTGAGGATAAAAAATCTTGGCTCTTGTTAAACACTTAGAAAAATTAAAGAGTGAAAGATGGTAATATTGCTCAGTAGTAGAACACTTATCTAGCATGTGTGAAGCCCTGGTTTTGATCCCTAGCACCCAAAAAATATTAAGGAGTGATAGGATAAAAAATAAGGATTACTGATTCCACCTGAAATCAAAGGATAATATATTGTCAATATTAAATATGCAGTGAAGTACCCCTATTTTGTTCATCTTCCCAGGCCTCTGCTGAAATTGAAGTAGAGTTGCAAGGGTCTCTTAAAAAAAAAAAAAAAAGTGACTCTCTTTGGAATTAATTTGTTTGGGAAATGCAAAGAGAAGTATTGTTTTTCTCTTTTCTACCTGTCAGGGGGGAAAAAGTTGGACTAAAAGAAAAAAAACAGGTATCATTTCTTTCCTCCTTTTCTGTCTTCTAGAGCCAGAGCAGACAGACTATATCCTAAATTGGATACAGCCAGAGACCAGTTTCCTGATAAAATGTGTTTTAGGAAGGAAAACTTGTTTTATTTCAACAAATCCAGCTGGACTTCCTAGTGGGCCTCCCACATTGTCAACATCAATAGCATTTGTTTGTTGACCAACAGAAGACCACCAGAATGAGGTATTTCCATTTCTGCATACTTCTAATTCTGCAAGAAAGATGGCTGTTGAGAGAGCTCGGATAAAGGAAATGGCAAACAAACACCATAGGTGATCCTATGTGACACTCAGGAACTTTTGCAGACTTCCAGCGCTCAAGACAGTCTCCTCAGCCATAATGTCATTGACCTTGACATACTCAGAACAAATTGGCCTTTGTGATTACTAACACATGCTGTATGTAGTACTCCTAACCCTGCCGTTGGTCTAGAGTGGAGGAGGGCAGGAGAGAGGGCTACTCATCAGAGAATGTGCTGCTTTTATGTTCTTTAGACCCCTGCCCTGCATGCTTTCCCCACTCTGCCTAGCATTTAAATGGCTCATTTAAAGTTTCCTTAGCCTTGTAGGAGCTATGGCGTATACCTAGTTTTACCTTAAGTACTGACTAGATGAATAGTCTTTGTATTCTCAGAGTGTAAACTGTTTGAGGAGTATAGGATAAAGCAAACCAGAAGGAAAAAACAAAGCCTCTATGCTCAGTTAAGAAGATATTTATTTCTCCAAAGCTCTTTTAGTAGTCTGTATCCTTCAGAGCAGTGGAATTTGAATTTTTCTCCCACCTTAAGAGTCAACTGAGATAAACAATTAGCATTCTCCTACATTCTAGTTTTCTTTTACTTCTGTAGGTTTTTGCTTTTATCTGGGGAACACAAATCTAACCAACAAAAATTTGAATGGGCCACTCTTTCTAGTACCCTAGTTATATAGGTACTTAAATATTTGCTGAATGAATAAATGAGTGAATCCTTCACAGTTCAAGATTCATGGGGTAAGTCAAAATCTTGGCCATCGCCTAACTAAACACAATCAAATCATTGTGTTTGAAACAGGACCTTAAGGTGATTTTTAGCCTAAAATGGATACATTATCTTTGGTGATGTTGTACACTGTGACACACAAACTAGAGTACAGCTAGACGTGTAAGCAGCTGACATGCACGGGGTGTTCAGGGCCATTCTCCATTCATCACGTCTACAGCGTCCTCCGTTGTCTGAAGCAAAGCTGTCTACATGCCTCATTAGTGAGGGGAATAACTTTCTGAACATTTTATAAAAAGTTAGGCCATATTTTTATCTTGGTTTTTATATATATCTCTAAATCATGGTAGGTCCTTTGTGGCACCATGAGTTAATGTAACTATATTTTTATGTTAGAAATTTGTGAGGATGTGAATGTACTAAGCTTTACTTGAATTCTGTAAAGGTGGCTGTTTTTTAACTTGAAGAATTCTCTACATATCCAAAATAATTCTGTTTCAAAACAGTATTATTAGGGGAACAAGTGGCATGTAAGGTACATAGGGATTATCTTTTTATTTAAAGATACTGTATTGCTGTATTAATATTTTTTCTTTGTACATTTTTGATGTTTTCTGCATATGAACTTTTGTAGTGTGCCAGGGTTAGCAGAGATTTTCCTTAAACTTTATTTTTTTTTAAATGCAAGGCTTCATATATGCTAGGCACATGTGCTACCACTGAACTACCCTATTTATTCCTTAAACTTTTATCAGCTTTAAACTTATATATACAAGCCAGGCACAAGGGATGGTGCTCAGTGATTAAGCACCCCTGGGTTCAATCCCTAGTCCACCCACACACACACTGAAAAGAAAAAAAAGAAAAACATCTTGTATCTGCAGCGTACATAAAGAACAGAAATGCAAGTTTTCTTTCTCGGCCCTCATACTACTATAGCAGCTCTTCTCCAGCCTGTGGTCTCTCCCCACTGTAAATGATGGCCATTGTTTCCCTGTGAGTATATATGGTTCCTACAGATCTACCTGACTCTTCTTACTGTCTTCACATCAGTAGTAATGGTTGGCATTTATAGATGCTGGCATATATTCATTCATTTAATCTTCACCACAACTTTAGATATAAGTACTGACAGATGAAGAAACTTAGTTAAGGAAGAATTACAGATATGTATACGGTTACCAGGACAGTAGAGGCCAACGTGCTGGCTCCTGGCCCATGCTCCTGCTCACTGATCTTCTTTCTGCAGTGCTCTGTTGTGTGCTGGTATGGCCTCCCTGCGGGTGTTGTTTACAGTTCTTTTTGCTTTTACAAACAAAGCTGCAGTGAACATCCTTGTACTTATTTCCTGTGCAGTGGTTATCATCTTTAAAGGATGGATATTACTGCTCACTTACCCCCACTCCAGGCAATCTCCATATCACGTCAGATCCCAGACAAGACAAAAATCTGCCCTCTCATGGCTCAGAGAAATTAAGCAGACGAGTCTATTTTTCAAAGTTTTCTTAGAGCTAAGAGACTTAAACTAAGACAAATGATATACTTACATTTTTGTGAATTGCATGGTAAGAAGTGGTGGGAAGGGATCATTGTTAGTAACATGGCTAAAAACATGAGTTTTGTAAAATTCTTGGTAAGATCCTTGCACTTAAGATGAAATCAGAGGCCTGGAGTGATGGCTCGGGGGTTACAGTTCTCGCCTTGCATGCATGAGTACTTGAGTTCAAACCCCAGCACCACATACGCAACGAAGTCTTAAAGCAATGAAGGTCACATGAAAAACTAAATAAAATTGATTCCCTCTCTCTCCTCTCTCTTTAAAAAAAAGATGAAATCAGAGGGCAAAAAATACTATCAGTCTTACTTTTATGTAAGAAACTAGAGAAAATTGATTGATCATCTTTCCAAGTTACCTTTTAAGAATACAACATTGATAATAGAGCTGTCTTTAAAAATCCTCTCTGAAAATTTATCCAACCACATATGTAGCATATTAAAAAGATTGGAAAACTTCCGAATTTGAAAACAAGTCCAAAGAAATGCCTCGTCTGAATCATAGGTAAAAATAAACTGCTTTCACCTCTGATTCTACTTTTTACCTATTATATTTTTTTTAAAGAGAGAGAGAATCAGTTTTATTTAGTTTTTCATGTGGCCTTTGTTGCTCAGACTCTTTGTTGTGTATGTGGTGCTGAGGTTTGAACCTGCGTACCTACGCATGCCAGGCAAGCACCTACGCATGCCAGGCAAGCGCTGTAACCACTGCGTCACCACTCCAGCCCCTAACTATTGTATCTTAATAAATGATTTATTTATTCTTTTAGAAAGTAGTCTATAAAAAAGTCATAGATTTCAGCTTATTTTTTTAAAATCTCAGTTTAGGATGAGAAAGTTTCATGAACTTTCCCAAATCTGGTGACTTCCTGTTTTGCTTCCCTGTGTTTGGCAATTCAGGGATTGTAATGTCAACTTAACATGTATTTGACTTTTCACTAGATACCATTTCCTTTAAAGCTGGACTATTCTTCTAGGGACAAGAGAATTTTCTTATTATTCTGCCTAGCCTTGCTAATGCCCTGACTTAGCCTGACTGAATCATAGTTTCATTTTCTAACATTATTAATGGATAATATTAAAGCACCAAATAAAAGAAATGTCATAGTAATTCCATTTCAGGACTGGGGATTTTTATTCTTTGTGGACATTTCCTATCCTTTCCTTGATTTTAACTTGAATCTTATTAGCTCAGCCTAATTTAAGGGTGTTCTAAAAGAAAGAAGGGGGAACAAAAAGCTCAAGCATCCTAAATGATAGCACCAGAGACTCCCTTTTATCCATCTGTCAGGTCCACACTTGAATGGGAAGCCCAGGTATCCATGTTGTTGTTCTACCCAGAGAATACATCAGACACATTCTGTTCCCAAACAGAATTATAAGAAAAAAGTCAGCTTAGCTTTCTTTTCCTCTTTAAAATATAGCTGTCCCTGAAGCATAGACGTCGCAGCTCACCCGTCCTCTCCACAAACTTGTGGTCCACATCTATGATATAAATGGTGTACCGTGGTTTTGTTGCTAAGAGAAAAGTGCTTTTAAAAAAGGAAAAAGGAAGATCTGTATCTCTTATATAGCTCAGATCCTTTGGGCATTTAATGTACAGTTTCAACAAAGGACTCTCCAAAATTGCTTAAATGTTGAAACATATGGTCTCATGTTCCATTCGTTAAGAAACAACCAGCTGTTCTCAGCCTGCCAAATCCAAGTAAACCTCCTCAGTGTGGAAGAGTGAATCTGAAGTGGTTCTGTAAAAACATAAAAGCTGTTTTCACTAAGGAAGAACAGGGAAAAAAACAATAACAACGATGAAAAAAAAAAACAGGCCACACTGAAACAGCAACTTGTGAAGAAAAAAATTCCTTTCTGATACTGAATTTCTCTGGCTTGCTTAGGATAATATGGAGTGTGAACGCCTCTAGAGTTGTTTCAATTTTAAAAGATTTGTAGGTACTCTTGCTGTCTTCTGTTGGTGAAACTGTGTGCTTTTCTCTGTAATAGTGGTTATTTTAATAAAATACTATTATCTGAGTAATTAATTTATCTAGACTACTATGTCCTCCATTCACAGAGGCCAAAATGTCAAAGATCAAGTAGACTGGGAAAATCGGAAAATTCTCATTATAAAGGCGAGGGGTGGAGGGAAAGGATGAAATATTTGGAATTTCAGTGCAGTGATTTCTATTTATCCGAAATGTCAAGGGCAGTGTAAAATGTATTTTTAAAATGTGTTTCTGTATGGTTTGTGCCCATTCTTGGCGTGGCTCTGGCTCTACAGAGCCCATTGTTCTTTGAGGAGGATGAGGGGGTGTCTTTGTCCAAAGTGACAAAAAGAAGACTTGGAAGACTGGGCTTCCTTTGTTCCTGTGCGGTGCTGTAAAATTTGGTTTGAAATTAGGACCTCAGGGAAGGACCTTCAATAGAGAGCTTTCATTTCCTGCCAGCATTTTAATCACTCTGGGGTTTAAAGTGGATGGCCGGCCAGCATAATGGCCCTATGTTTAATAGAACAGCTTGTATCTTGAAGGCCAGTTAAGGGATCTGTCATCCGCCCAGTATTCATCTTTTCTGTTTCCTGTCCATTTACGAAGATCACCCACCCTTTTAGGTGGCTATCCTGGACCATTTTGCAGGAGAGCTGCTGCCACTACTTCTTAAAGAGGCTGAACAGAAACCCAGTTGAATGTGGTCCAGCCTTCAGTCCATGCAGATCTGCATAGTGCTTTAATTAGACGTGAAATTCACCAGGACTGGGAGTTGATTCCTTTAGTTGCAGAGGGAAAGTCAGATTTTACACAAGTGTAGAATACAAGATATCTCTGTCTCATCAGAATCACCAGTACCTGGTGACCCAGTACATGCTTACACTCATATACATCATCATTGCAGTGAAAGTTAATGTCATCCTATCATGCAGAAGAGTAATGAACTCCTGGGAGGAAAAGGAACCCAGTGGATTTGATCCTCCAAATAAGGACATTTGCAGTTTTTCTGAAACAATGGTTGGTTAACTCTGAAGGCTCCCTTTGAAATCATTTAGAAATTTACCTTTAAAATTTACTAAATTATATCCAGAATTCCTAAAGGAGTAAATATTAGGATTATCATTTGAAAGATAGGGTCAACTTAATAAAGTTTCTAAATTTCTTCCCCACTTCATGCCTGGCAGCCAAGAGTAATATAATATCAGTAAATGCTTTGGACTCATTAAATTCTAATCTGGGGCCCATCACTGAAGTTGCTCCTGACCATAGGCTCTGTAGTGACAATGATAGTGGATGCTTGGCTGAGATAGTTTCAAGGTAGCTACTAAATAGGATCACAAGGTGTTCCCTTAACTCTGAGTGATAAGAGGTGTGAATGAGGGGGATGAAGGAGGCATCTTTGCAAGTAGTAGCGTGCTCTCTAGGCCATCTCCCAGCCAAGAGCACTGGGGCCAGGGGCAGAGGGGAGGACAGAGAACCAGCTATTCCCAGGCAGTTTCTTCTCTGCAGATAGGTATGGCTTCTGATGGGGAAATGAAGGAATATGTAATCCTGCTTACCCTATACCTGCAGAGCCCCTCCTGCTTAGCCACAGCCTTCTAAAAGCTAGATCCCTGCTCTAGGTGGAGGAAGGGATCTGTAATAGCCTTCTCTCCTATTTGGAAAACACAAAATAACATTAATGTTCTCTCAAGAAAGTGCAAGAGCCAGCTCCCTTTCACTCCCTAACCCCCCTGTAATCAGCGATCGTTGTCTGGCTAACTCAGAAAATGATCCAGTTGTTCAACAGGGGGTTGTGCTTCTTTGCCAATTGTATTTGAGACCTTCCAAATACAAGTTTAACATTGGGAGACCTTCATGCTACATGGAGTACCTCTCTCCCATGGCTTCCGATTGACCTCTTCCATCAAGTCTCTAACTGCAGGTTTCTCTAGCTGTCCAGTTTGAGTCCTTTTCTGTTGGCCTCCCTGAATGAGTAGCTGTTTGAAAGCTGATTTAAAGTGAGTGCTGCTCCATCTAAAAGCTGTTAGCTGAAAAGAGCACCGTGCACTACAACAGAGGGGGCCCAAAAAGCCAGGCAGGCTCTCCTGAGATCGGTTTTGCAGATGCTTTGGCCTAGTAGAAATTAGGCAGCATTCAACTGAGGATCTTATCTTTGCATCCCGGTCATTTTTCCATTGAAAAAAAAAAAAGAAAGAAAAAACCTGTTACATTTCATCGAGGAAATCATCATGGTACGCACACCAGCCTGTTCCCACACACAAAATGTTATGACTCAAATCAAAGCAGAACAGCTCATCTGAAGGTTCAGGGTATGTTTCAGGTGGAGATTTGAAGAGAAAGCCGCCCACCAGAGCAGGGCCTTAGCATAAAGTTAATCTGTTAGAGACCTGACTATAATCCATTTCATTCACTCTTGCAGTTTCTTGTGTGGGTGTTTCCACAATGTGGGAAACTGGTTTCATTGAAGAGTTGAATATTTTATAAGGATGTGAAGAATTGCAAATAATCTTTTCTGTAAGGCTATGAGGAGGAACAAAGCAGCTAATGTTAGAAAGAACTGGTATACTATTGTTTTCTGTCATTTATACAACTCAGTAGGAATATTCTAGACTTGACAGATTTAAATCCTCAACTTGTTGCTCCTTAAGGCTTATACATACACTTACCTGTGAAAAGATCCTTTCTATTGGAAATATATTCTCTCTTGGAGCTCAAATAGTTTTAAAAATAAGATGATATATTAATAAACTCTATAGTCTTTGTCTATAGAAAACAATGCTTCTGTGTCTTCAAGAGCTACCTGAAGTCTGCCATATTAGCAAAAGAAAAGACTTAGAATAGACTTTTTATGTATGTATCTAAATATATAAAGTACTATATAATTAATAAAATATATGCATCTATAAATGTATATACGTATGTAAAATATAAATGTGGAGTATAGTCGGTAGATTTATCATTTCTGCTTTAAAGTGGTATAACAGCCTTAACTATAAACAAAACAATTACTAGACAAAGTGGTGCTAGTTTTCAGTTTCCACTTCTCAGCATCTCTTTTAAATTATGGTGGAACATGAATTGGCTTTTGTGGATACCCATTCTTAGGCAATAGCACTTGGATAGCTTTTTGTCTGTGGGCACCCTTCAGAAAATTGGCTTGTGTCTGTATATCCTTCAAGTCCTTCCTTTCAGTTAATGCCTATTTTATTATTTTGTACATAAGTCTTTTATGTTTTAGAATTGAATCCCAATTCTAAATCCCAACTTCTTTGTGGAAGGATCCATGTCATAATTTTTCCATATTCTTCAGAACCTAGTGTGCTAGCACATGAGTTAGTCTCTCCTTTGCTTGTTAAATCGCTATCCATATGGTAAAAGTAGGGAATGACAAGAAGTATTAAACTATGGTGTCTGCCCTTTTGTAAATTGTCCAAGGGTTGTAAGAAAGCAGTGGAAAGGGAAAATTAGTGAGGAATTGAGGCAGCTAAATTCCTCCTGAATTGGAGGGCAAGAAGAATAGTGGATACCAGTGATGCTTGATTTCCCAGTGAGCCAGAGACCCTACCCACCCTCAAGGGACTCCTTACATGGCTGCTTTCAAAGCTCATTCCAACTGCAGGAATTTTGATGGAATTTCTCGTTGGAATTAACAAGTCAGTGGCCTTTCTGCAAAATCCTGAAAGATAACTGTTCAAAAAATTATCTTCTGCCTAAGAACATAATGTAGAGGTAGTAAGCAGGATGTAGTAGTAATATGCTTGCCATTGGTTGCATCTCAGAAAAATTCTCACTTGCATGTATTTATTTAATGTATAGAGTACCTTCAAGAGAAAGCAAAAGGCCTGCATGGTGACTCTTATACTTACTAGATCAATAGACTATTAGGAACTAATCAGGATCTCTTTAGATAACTGGAAGAGATAAGCAGAAAAATGTAACCAGGATTAATATCACACATAGTCTATTATTTTAGTTTTTCCTAATCTCCTTGGCTTGATCTAATTCTTTTCAGTTAAGGGAACTAACATCCTAGGCATGGAGGACAAGGATACATTTCACCTATGTCTAATGTTTAACTATTTCGAGAGAAAGATAATTCTCTTTTGAAATCCATTTGTTAAAGAAAATATTTCAGGACTCATTACATCATTGGGCAAAATAATATAACTTGGTTAGTTGTTTCTCATTATTCATTACCAGTCTCCTGAATTACAGGCACATGCTACCATGCCCAGTTTCCTCTCTGCTCGTCAGTTTCATATTTTGTAAATCTTTTAAACTAGATTATTTCTGATCATGCCTTCTAGATCTATGGGAATTCTGTTGATATACTACTTGAGAAATTCAGGCAACATTTAAATGTAAATCTCCAAACACCTATATGCAAACACCTAGATTGGGAACCAGCATCTGTTAGGTTGTTGATTCTAAAATATAGAGGAACCTATTTTTACATTTTTCAGGTTACTTAAGTTCAAATTAAAAGAAATATGGAAAATTAATCTCCCCCAATTTCTCTCTTCTCATATTTGCCTCCTTAATTTTCTGATAACCTTTCTCTCATGGTATCCAGGCTTGTTTAAATGTGAAGACCTTCTCTTGGTGTAGTTATTCTTAACCTGGAGTCCGCATTAGAATTCCTTAGAGACCTTTAAAAGTTCCCCAGTAGAGACTCAGAGTAATTGAAGTTGGAGCCTAAGCTTCAATATTTTTCAAATTCCTCAGTTGATTCTGGTATATGCTCAAATCTGAAAACCTTTGTCTTAGTGGAATTTCATTGCTTTCCAGAGTATAATATATGTCTATTTTTTTCTGAAATATTAAAATACATATTTAGGTTGGTTCCCACAGTAATAGGTCTCTGCTGTTGCAGGACACTTTACTGAATCTTTTATTGACATATTTTGTGCCATACCAATTTCTCTGATAGCCACATACCACCTTCTTTTGGAAATGTGGCACCATTCTGAATTAGGCCATACACCATGAATATTCCTGTTTCCTGTGGTTAATGCTAAGGTGACAGAGAGATTCTGTAGCATATCATGAGATGTCCATAAGATGGGCATGGTTTAGACAGAAGAGTGGATTCAGGTGATGTTGATATGAGTTTATTTATAACAGAAGAAATTACTGTTGGGATTTATTTGACCACTTGATCAGATTTTCCTTAACTCGAGTATGCAGGGTATTGAAGGGGGATACTTTTGTCTCCAGCAATTGTAGGCTCTACCCAGAATAGAAATTTAAAATAAAACAACTCAACAGATCAAAAGGGGATATCCAATTAAAACACGTGTATGATTATAGTGTGTCTCGTCATATCTATACACTGGGCAACTCTGTATTTGTTTACTTTATGTGAAGTAAAATAACCTTCAACTATGCTATTCCATTAAGATATGGAATTGGAATGTCTATTTGCATGAATATAAATATTTTCTTATCAGTAACCTAAATTTCATGTCATCTGTCTGTAGAGTTGTTCTCCTACCATATATAGTTTAAAGTTAGCATTAGTTTTAACAATGACCTTCAGTTTTATGATAACAAAGATCTAGATTCCTGAAAAGAATAGATTGTTTTTCGATCTGGATGATTTCCAGTCCTTTCACTGGTTTGGAAGCATTTGGTAGGAATATTGTGGCCCAAAATTCATTGTGGCTTAGTTTGGCTTTCCCCAGTAAAATAAATTATAGGAAACCTTACTTGAAAAGGATAAACAGGAACCAAGAGCAAAAATGTGGGCCTCCACCATTCCTTATCATAGTTTCTGGGAGCTATTTGAGGCCAACCTAGACAACTTAATGTCTCAAAATAAGAAAATTTAAAAAGGGGCTGGAAATGTGTAGCTCAGTGGTAGATTGCTTAAGCATGTGTAAGGCCCTGGGTTCAAGACTGGTACTATCAAAAATGAAAAACAAAAACAAAAACCAGGAACAAGCAAATAAGTGTAAAATATTCCCAGGACCTAGGCACACTCCAAAATGCCACTTTTATGTCCTACTGGGTTTTATAGACTTGCTGTCATTAGAAGATTCTTCTGACTTGTTGGTTTGCTTGAGAAATACTTTTCTTGATCATACAGCATCCCACGTAGCTTTGTCACTACTCTTCTAAGTCTTTTTTCCCTACCTTTTTCAATATATTTTTTAAAAAAAGTCCTAGTGCCAGGCACAAAATAAATTACATGAGAAAACTATCAGCTTCTCTAAAATTGCCTGGTGACTGATTTTTTTGCTTCTCTGGAAGGCCTTCATACTTTTCAATGACTACAACTATAACTGGTCACTGATAATTTACCACCAGAATCCATGGGATTGTCTGATCTTTTCCAAGTAGTGCTTCATTTAATCTTGCTGTTTATAGTCTGTTACAGTATCACAGTCTTGATTCATCCACAACAAGGTGAACTGAGATAGTTAAAGAATGGTTAAATATTGGGTTCTAGGAGATCACACAGAGCACCTCACTCAGTACTTGTTCCTCCAAGATCTGACTGCACTTTTTCCTTCTTAAACTCTCTGAAGTGTTGGACCTAATTTGTCTTCCATCGGTTGCAAGGTAGCTGGTTTAATTCCTAGCTCCTTGATCCATTTTTATTTGATTCTCGTGCAAGGAGAAAGATATGGGTCTAATTTCAACTTTCTGCAAGTGGCTGTCCAGTTTGTCCAGCACCATTTGTTGAAGAGGCTGTCTCTCCTCCATGTAATATTTTGTCCCCCTTTGTCAAAAATCAGATGTTTAAAGATTTGAGAGTTTGTTTCAGGGTCTTCTATTCCTTTGGTCTTCTTTCCTATCTTGATACCAGTACCATGCTGTCTTTGTTACTACAGCTCTATAGTATAGTTTTAAATCTGGTATGGCAAAACCGCCTGTTTTGTCTTTCTTGATTAGTAGTGTTTTGGCAATTCTAAGTTTCTTATTGTCCCAAATGAATTTGAGAATTGCTTTTTCTGTGTCTGTAAAGGAAGACCAATTAGGTCCAACACTTCAGCATTTGGGAGTAGGCAAAGACTTTCTCAACATGTCTCCTAAAGTGAAGGAAATAAAGTAAAAAATCAGTGAATGGGATGCCATAAAGCTAAAAAGCTTTTGTACTGCCAAGGAAACAATCAAAAGAGTCAAGAAGTTTCCTGCGGAAATGGAGAGAATCATGGGCTATGATTCCTCTGACAGGGGCCTCATATCCAGAATCTACAAAATCCTCAAAAACCTCAACTACAAAACACAAACAACCCAATTAATAAATGGGCCAAAGAGCTAAATAGAAACTTCTCAACAGTGGACATTGATCAAGCCAATGAATAGATGAGAAAGTGCTCTAAGTCACGAGTAATCAGAGAAATGCAATTGAAAACTACATTAAGATATCACCTCACACCAGTCAGAATGGCAAAAATGAAGAAAATAAAAAATAATAGATGCTGGAGGGGCTGTGAAGAGATAGGCACACTAACACACTGTTGGTGGAGCTGCAGACTGGTACAGCCCTTCTGGAGCAGTGTGGAGAATCCTCAAAACACTAGGGATGAGCGCACCATATGATCCTGCTATTCCTCTCCTGGGTATTTTTCCAGGGGATTTAGAATCAGCACATGACAATGACACAACAATATCTATGTTCATAGCAGCTCAATTTACAATTGCTAAATTATGGAAACAACCCAGATGTCCCTCAGTGGATGAATGGATCCAAAAACTGTGGTACATATATACCATGGAATTTTACACAGCAGTTAGAAACAATGATGTTGCAGCCTTTGAAGGTAAATGGATGGCTATGGAAGAAATTATGCTGAGGGAAATCAGCATAACCCAGAGAACCAAGGGTCGAATATCTTCACTTATCTGTAGAGGCTGGAACTAGACCCTGGCCATTAAGAAAGGTGGTCTATTATCATGCGTTAAATCCAGATAAGGTGTAATGTTATACAACCTAATACACTTTTAGAGATGTTCTGGGAAGGGGAAGGGAGGGATAAGGGTGGGTAATTGGTGGGGGGGGCACGCATGGGGGTAAATGTAATCTTCAGAATCTATATACATTTTATATTATTTTGTTAAAAACTTGTATGGTTGTTCAAAAAATAAGTTTCTCAATTAAAAAAAAAAAACAAACCTGTCTCTCTGATGCCCCATCAATAGGCTGCTCTGAGTCCATTATCATGCCAATTAGTAGCTTCCTGAAATTTAGGTAAGGCCTATGCTCAAAACTTCAGATTTGAAGGACTCTTATTAGATTGTTGGAATTACCTTAAATTCTTTTATCAAAGTGGAAAATGCCTAAACCGCAATCTGTTTGTCTTCTAGAGTCTCTTTAAAAAGCCAAGGAAAGGACATTATTTTTTCCTTCTCTTTTGGCAGTGCTGGGGACTAAACCCAGGGATTTTTACATGATAGCACTCTACCACTGTACTGAGCTACATCCCCAGTCTAAGAGAAAAGGACTCTGAGCCCTGCATGTTCTTGGCGTCAATTGTATTTCATGGAAATAAGTTTTTTACTGTGATTGTCCATTTAAAGCTACAGTGAGTAATTGCAACTTCATTATAATTATTTTAGTAATGGGTCCTTTCCTTTCACCAAAGAGAATCAGGACTGGGTCTGCACAGTTGAACACTGTGGTTTAAATAACCCAATATTTATTGTTAGGCAAACAAGAGATCCAGCTGATAGGCTGAAAGTCTTCATTCCAGCCTGCTGTTTAGTTTTTTTTTTATTTTAATAGCCACTTAATCATTTCCTGCATTGTCATATAAACTGTTCAGGTTTCTGTTAACTGTAAGGATAGAGACTTAGGTGGGGTGACCACAGGTCCCAACTTGGCTGGGTACCAGCTTATTTGTGGTGCCAGTTGATGGTTTTTTTACCCTCAAAAGTACGCCATTTTGGATGATAGTCACCAGACTTATTGCCCATTGTTATACATACAGGAACCAAAAAACAAACAAACAAACAAAAAAACCCAGCTAAGACTTTGAATGGAATGATACCAGAACCTGTGCTTATTCAAATGTTAGCATTACCTTGTATATTCTGGTCTTTTTTTCGTACTAGAGATTGAACCCAGGGGGGCTTTACCTCTGAGCTACATTTCCAGTTTTTTTAATTTTATTTTTAAACAGGGCCTTAAACTTTCAATCCTCCTGTCTCAGCCTCCAGGAGAGCTGGGATTATAGGCATGCACCACAGTGCTCTGCTGTCTTGTTATTTTCCACATAAATACAGTATTACTTGAATCCAAAAATGTTTGTAAGACATCTTCCTTGTTTTCTATTTGCTAACAAGGGAAACCTTTCTAGATCTAGAATTCTGAGTTGTGTAACTAAAATTTTTATAGGAAACCTGAAGCAGAGCAATAAAGTACAAAATCAAACAAGTTCTGTAGCCTTCTCAGTAAGATTTGATTCTTCTCAGGGGAATAAAGATGAGTAGATGATGCTTGAGCAGGTTGTCTATTTCTGGGAAAGAACCCTATTCAGAAATAACTATGGAACATTCCAGTAATTCCTCTCTGTAAGTGTGAGTATGTGTGTGTTTTACTGGAGATCAAAATGAGGACCTTACACATGCCAGGCAAGCTCTCTACCACTGAGCCACATTCTCATCCCCCCAGTACTTTCTCTCCAGGAACATTTCCTAGGGAGTTTGGGGAATCATGCAGTATGCAGGTTCAGGACATTTAGGGCAGGTCCCAACCTAAAGGTCTTTCTCTCTCCAAGGTGGCCATGGACTTGGTCTCTTTGTGCCTATATTACTAGTGCTGCCAGCTCAGAGAGTTTATAAAATTTTGATGTAGAAATTAGGTTGTTGCTTATCTGTACCTGCTTGCTCATAGTATTGACAGTACCACTGAATTGCTTGAGGCAGATAGCATCTGTGTGATCACTGTGCTATTTCAGCTTTCTGCTGCTGACAACATCAGAAGTGTTTTAACAGGGTTTTAATGGGCAGCCTCTGTAACTCCTTGGAGGGTTGCAAATAGCTGCCGTGAGAAACCTTCTCTGCAACTCTGGGCTGACATGCCCTCTTTTCTCATCCAGCTGCTGCTTGTTTAGATGGCCGCCTTCCTGGTGACAAGCACTTCTTATTTGGGCTGAACAGTACTAAGACTTGAATTCCAGAAATGAGATTGTGTAATATAAAAAAGGAAAGGTCTTCTAAGGACGTTTTCTTCCCATCCTGTTGGGGGCAGGAAAAACAAGGCGGGTTATGGGGAGGTGAGGCATAGGGCAAGAAAGAGGGTCTAACTAGGAATAAGTCTGCCATTCCCAGAACCTTTCAGAGAAAAATCCTGGTGTATTATTAAAACTCAAGTTTCCTTTTTTGATGGAGTCACGGGAATCTGTTTGCAGAATGTCATGTCCCGAGTCCCTGTGTTCTAGCTTACCCACATTTTAGACTATTATTTGATGGCTGATAGTCTCATAAAAGTAAAGTATCTTTCCACATAAGAAGATGGTTTTCTTTTTATTTTACTATTTCATGATACAATGGGATTTTCTCTGATCTATGGAATACATTGCAAAAAGTTAAAGCACAGTGAATTAATACTACTTTATCTTCTTTGCTCCTATTATCTTACCTTTAATTTCAACAAAGTAACTAAATTCCTAATCAATAACTTAAAACTTTAAATCTTAGGATGAAAGGGAAAGGATATTCACTCTTCCTAGAATGCTCTTTACTAAAACAGTGAGGTAGTGAAAAAATGATGCTGTTGATTCTCCCACCTGTGATACCAAAGACAGTTCTTGTACTTGTGCCTAGGGACAGCAGAGTATCCAAAAGGAAACTGGTGGTCAGAATTGAAGAAAATAAAAATTGCAGCCAAAATAACGAATTTATTGGTGTAATATAAATTTTACTCTAATCAGAGGGGCCTTTTGAAAAAAAGCTGTTTGTGTCCATCTAGAAAGTATAGTTCATGGTTGAATTCCAGGGTTTGGAAGGATCGCCCCTATAACTCTATCTCTACATTGCATTTCCTTCTCAAGGGCATGAACATAGGAGTTTCCCTGGCTCTTTTTGAAGGAGATCTAAGAATACTTCCTTCTAATGTGGGGGGGGGGGGGAGTTCCTTCACTTCAAGCTCTAGGTACTTAGAATTGGTCTTCATCATTATCACTCTCCAGTGTTTTCAGGCTGCCTGAGAAAAATCTCCTATCAGACACTTAAGGCTGTTTCATAGCCTTCTCTTTACAAACCAAATTGATAGCACTAGGTTATCTTCTGTCCTTCAGAGATTTAAGATTCTTAACTTCTTTTCACCAGCAAAGGCAAGATTAGCTATTAAGAGATAAGTCTGATTATCAAGGTTGGGGAAAAAAAAGCCAGTATACTTGTAGGACACATTCTAAAACAGATTCTTGGGAAGGCCAAAGCCTTTTTGCCTTTCTCTATCTTAGAGCAGGGTGCCCTTCCTAAAGTTGGTGCTGTGGGGCAGCAGTTACCTCAAAGTTCTGTATCAAGAAAACTACGGGAGGTTATATAATATAAAGGAAACTCCATAGGAATATGAGCTATGAGAGAGAGTAATGGAGAAAAGTATAATCCCTGAGAAAGCTAACTACATCACCAACTAGCAAGTAGATTTATCTCCATCTGACTCACTTTTCTCATTATGATGAAAATTATAACTAACCATAAATTTATTGGGACGTAAGTAAGATAATGTATTATGGAAAAGTGCCTGGCATGTAATTAGTTGCTTGGTTAACAGGAGTTTATATTACTATAACTTTTAAGGATACACATGCCTGGGCCAGGTGTGGTGGTGCATACCTGTAATCCCAGCAACTCAGGAGCCTGAGGTAGGAGGATCCCAAGTTCAAAACCAGCCTCAGCAACTTATCGAGGCCCTAAGAAACTTAGCAAGACTGTCTCAAAATAAAAAAATAAAAAGGACTGGGATTGTGGCTCAGTGGTTAAGTACCCCTGGGCTCAATCCCTGGTACCAAAATAAACAAACAAAAAGAATACACATGCCTGGTGTATGTAGGGGTGTGTGTGTGTGTGTGTGTGTGTGTGTGTGTATGTATGTGAGAGAGAGAGAGATTTTATAATTGCTTCATGTGTTCAAAGTGCTTAATTAGGAAAATTGTGAGCAATCATACTAAAATAGATATAAATATGGAGAACATATAGTGGCAGAATAAAATCACTCAACCAAGACATAAACAAATAATAAGTAGCTATAAAGAAATGATAAAAACAAGGACTTAGCATAAACCCTTCAATGAAAGAGCATCCGTAGACTTACCAAACCATACGTTTCAATTTTGATAAGTTATGTTCATTTATTGTCTAAAATCAAGAAACCTAGGCTTCATGATCTTGGGATGGGCCTTCCTTTCTCTAGGCCTCAATTTTCTCTATAAAATGAATAAGTTGGAGTAGATGGTCTCCAGGGTCCAAAATTCTTTTAAGTCTTATTTAAGAAGGAAAAGAGATAGTAGCATTTCATTTTTCACAACTGCTCAGCTGTATTTTGCCTAAAGTACTGATGTTTTTTGATCTCCCCTGATACCTTTTCTGAAATTTCAGACTCTTGTCCTATGTCTCTGCAGTTTAGCAGTAAGTTAACATGGTTAACTTGTTGTTTTATTGCTGATCCATATTTGTAACTCCTAGCACATGGTAAGTAGGAGTTTTTAAATTTTTTTTCAGTGACCAAAGATCTTGGATAAGGCAGGCCCAGGGTCACACTAACTCCATGTTGATTCCTCTGCCTGTTGGGCCTTTGGTTTTTGCTTTGGAATTTCCTTTTATCTCAATGAGCTGCCTTGAATAGATTCCCTGTTTACATGTTTGCAGCATTCTCAAAAGAAAATATAATAAATGAAGATCAAAAACTAACAATTAGGATACACTCGGAAGAAGGGATATCTTGCTTTCTTAGAACATCATGTGATTAAAGTTCAATTGTTTTCAAAGCATCTGATTTCCTAAACGGGTTATGGTTTGGATATGGGATGATTCCCAGAAGCTCATGTATTAAGCAGGAGTGTTCAGAGATGAAATGATTAGATTATGAGAACTGTGACCTGACTTGTAAATTAATCCATTTGATGTGTTAATAATTTGAAAGGTTTATTATGTGGTAACTTAGGCAGGTGGGGTGTGCCCTTGGGGATTGTATTTTGTTCCTGGCTCCTTGCACTCTCTCTTTGCTTCTTGGCTGCCATGAGCTGAGCAGCTTTCCTCTAGTATGCCCTTCTGCTATGATGTTCTGCCTTATCTTGGGTCCAGAGCAATGTAGTCATCAGACCATGGACTGAGACCTCTCAAACTATGAGCCCAAAAGAAACTTTTCCTCCTCTAAGTTGTTGTTCTGTGTGTTTTGGTCACAGTGGCAAAATGCTGACCTGACATACCTGGGTTTCTTGTGGTATTATAGTTGTGCCTATAGATGTCAATAAATATGACTATAACGTGATTGCTGTGTGATCTTTTCTGAAGGATATCTACTAAGTATCATCATGTGCTTGGATTTGAATAGAATAAAGTAGATGAGAATGAAGTTGTTATTTTTCAGTCATTCTTCAGTTCCTTCCATTCGTCTCTAATTGAGAGTAGAAAATCATTTGCTTTATTTCAATTTGATAGTCTATCTTGCCTCCTGTACTTGATTATGGAAAGCAATTTTTATTATTTACCCTGTATCTCTATTATTTATAAAAGCATTAATGAAAGAAAACTTTGAGCTCCTGTTATGTACATCTCTGTGCTAGGTACCTCAGGTGATATGAAGATGCTCAAAGCAAAGTTCTTGTTAAGAGGAAGATTAAGTACATGTATGACCATAAAGTCATCTCAGAAATACAGTTGAAATTGTTGGGATACTCAGAGGAAAGAGAAATCAGTTTCTTTTTGAAGTTCCTGAAAGTTTTCTTGAGAGTTCCATTGGACCTAAGTTTTATTATATGGAAATAGGAAAAGGAAGTCATTCCAAGCAGGAAGAAAACAGTGCTCATTGTGGTGTACATATGGAAGAAAGCAGGTGGTTTGGTTTGCCTGTAGGAGAGTCTGACAAGGACAAAAGAAGGAGATGAGATTTGAAACATTGTTAGGATTTTGTATTTCTCTGCAGTTAGTCGCTGAGATTTGAATCTTGCTTCTACCATTTCTCCTGTGACTTTGAGCATATTCCTAATCATCTCTGTAATTCTATATCTTTGTCTGTAAAAGCTAACAGATGAAATAAATTTCAAGAACATATATCATTTACTGCAGTTTGTCTAAAATATTACCATGTCAATATTTAATCAATATTGAAGTTATTAATGGAATATTTTACACTTTTGCATGCTCAGTCGCCCAACTCTGCTGTTTATTTTATACATATAGCACATTTTCATTCAAATTAGCCATATTACAAATGCTCAGTAGCCACATGTTGCTGGTGGCTACCCTCTTGAATCGCATGTAGCTAGAACATTTGAAAACCCATTTTTTGTTCTCCCACCTTTGGTTTTATGAACACAAAGAAAAGCACAGTAGTGTTGAACTCAGAGTCATTCCATGCTCATACCTGTAGTTACCACTTACAGATACTTTTGAGATACCAGAAGTTAATCCAAATAAATTATATTGAAAGAAAGCAATCACTAGTACTAAGTCCATTCTTGTGGATATACACGTTTTACTCTGGCTTTTTTTTTGTTGTTGTTGTTGTTTTTGGAGATATAAGACTCAGTGCTCCATTTTTTTCTTTCCTGATTATGCCTGCCTTTGCATTTGGATATGACATTAGAAGAATGTAGATTATATGCTGTCATAGTTACCTTTTTTTACTTAGCAAATGGCCTTCTGAATTCCCAGCACTGATCCAATTCCATTTTGGAACTGGAATTTCTAAGTTTACCTTTTACACTTGTGTTAGTTTTAGCCAGTGGCTACTGTGTCAAAGGTCATGAACTTGTACACTTCCTCCCCAAAGATTCACAGTATCCGTGTCTAGTTTGTCAGGATCCCTTTAGATTAGCTTAGTTAATTTTGCCATCGTTGGTCATTTCATAACATCATAAGGTCTGAATAGCAAATGAGGGACAAAGGAGAAGGAAAAGGAATGGAATTCATCAGTTTCCTCAGAGTCTTAATTATCTTTGTTTTAAGTTGTTCTGTAAGTGTGTCTTTATGGATGCAGTTTTACCAGCTTAAAGCATCTAATTGAAAACAGATCCTTAAATCTCTCTGGATCAAGAGGCAGTAGTAAGCCCACAGCGTCTTATCCCTGCAATCCCTAACCATGTAGGTGTACTTGTATCTGACGTATGTAAGCAGTTCATTCTCCGCTTCTTTCTTCTACCTAAAAGCTTATCTTGATTCCATGCAGTGAGGGAAGGGACATTTATTCCTGTTTTAAATGAGTACGACTTCCTTGGAAGGGAGGGTGGAGCTTAATTATTAGTTATTGTTCAAAAGATCTATTTTCTTTCTATTTATTCTGGAGACCATCTATTTTATTCTCAGCTATATGATTGTACTTCTTTAACATAAGGTTCACTTTTTTCCCTATCACACACTAATTTGGATTTGATATTGTTGTGTTCAGAAACACCATGATTCCTAAAATGCCTGCTGACCACCATGGTTTCGGTTAACAGACACTTTCACTTTCTTGTTCTGTCCAGAACCTTTTCAAGAGAATTCAGGAAATATTTGTTCTGAGATACCTATTTTTCAGGTAACACCATCTTATCAAAGAAGTGGGAATATCTGAAGAATTTAAATTATGTTCACACTTTGTCTTTTTTGCATAGTTGAAGAAGAAAATGTTTAGATGATTTTTGTAACCATTTTAACCCATTGCACAAAGATCCTTCTCAAGTCAGTTTCATGCCTGCTTACTTCTTCAAACAGAATATATTATTCTGAATATACTTTGTTCTAGGACAGGCCCTCACCCATAGTAGGCGTACAGTGCTTATTTGAGTTGTATAGAATGGCCTGTGAATATCTAATATAGCACTGGGATCTTAAAGGTTGGGTTTCATTTTAAATGCCATTTTCTTCGCTCAAATGCAAATAGCTCCAGTACGTAAGTGTATTTCCTGTCATTTTGTTTCTTTTTTGCCCTCAAGGCTGGCAACTTCATCTCTTAGAGAAAGAGACCTTCGATCGCCTACCTCACATGTGCCAAATGCACATAGCTTTACATGAGTTACCTCGCATAATCCTCACAGTGAGATGTCACTGTATCAAATTTAGATGTGGGGGAACTGAGGCTTCTAGAGATTGTGTGTTTTTACTATCAGTTCCCTACCTGTGATATCTGATAATAGGCCTTTTCTTTTTAATTTACGTGTTTCTAGACCTGAGGACCAGAAATCCAGGTAACTAGATGATATATAAAATAAAGCCTGCCCTGTTGGGTCTTCCTGATGGGATCATCTGGGGAAAGGATGACAAAAATTGGGAGAGAAGGTCCAGGTTAGAGGTGTATGAGGTATTTTATGCAGGTGCTGATGCCCCTTTCATAGAGGTCATGGTTACACCATAGTTACGCTATGTTATGTTGTTAACCTGGAGGGATTGATTTTGGCTAGATCATTTTCTTATCTAGAAATAGAGGTATTACCTGAATGAGTCCTAGCAGGGTGTTCTAGAGGGATTACAGACTACTGAAGAGCTAGTGAAATTTATGAGTCCTCTCCAGAAAAAAAGTAAAGATATCCTTCCATCCACAATGTTATGTGTGCTTTCAGGTATTTCAGGACCCCTATGAAATCCATCCCTGGATCTGGATTAAGATACTGCACTTGGCCTCTGTGGATGGGTATTAATCACAAATGCTGTTATAACCTAAGCATGTCCCTAAGATCAGAAATCATAATCAAAGACAGAACCCTAAGAACGGTGGGAAGTTAGAAAAAGAAAAGGGTGTAGGCTCTGGAGGAAGGGATTCATATTGCCCTTGAATAAAATGAAGTCAGCAGTGGAGCCTGTGCTGCATGCTGGGGAGACCTTAAGTGTCCTCCAGCCCGTTGGCTGAGAGAAAGGCAGGAAGAAGAACCAGAAATCAGGCACTGGTTCCGTCAAGTTAGACCCGTTCCTCAGGTTGCTGCAGTGCACTACCCAGAACTCCAGAAAGTTCTTCATACCCTGAAGAACAATTCTTAGAATCAGAAATTTATACTTGGGAATCAATATTTTGTTCCATTCTAATTTTTTATTCTGATTTCCTCTGTTTTTTTTTTCTAAAAATTGTCACTCAGGTCATATACATAAAGTGAGTTTTACATATGTATGAGCCTCTGGAACAGGAAGAGCAGGTGATTTAGTAGTGACAGCACTTTTCCTGTCATTTGGGAATAGACCCCCAGGGCAATAGACACAGCCATATGGGCACAGACACAGCCATAGAATTCCTCCCCACATTGAGGTGATTCTCCAGATTTCCAGTCCTGCAGGGTTTTGCGTCTTACAGATAGCAGCAGTTAGATCTTCCTTATTCTTTGGCAATTATAAATCCAATTTGGAGGACCAATCACTTGGATCTCTTAATCAAAGCCTTGAACAGTTTTGGTGATAGGAAAATCCTTTATTATTTTGCCTTGAAATTCTTTTAATCCCAGTTATGTTGAGAAAATTATAAAGGAGACTATAGATACATCGTAATCTTAACCAGAAAATCTGCCTTAACAGGATGCCATATTTACTATGTATTTTTAAAGGATTTAAAAGTACTACTGTCATGAGTCAAATAACTATAGTATTTTCCCAAATCAGTGAGTGCTATGATAACAAGTGAATGCTATCACCTTTTAAGTCACAGTCCAGTTTTCTGTTTCTAAATATAATTTTTCTTCTAGGAAGCCCAGTCCAGACTGGTGCTTCTAAAACTCCCATTTAAGTAGCTCTGATACAGAAATGTTTATTGGATCTGTTTTCCCCAATCCCCTAGCTTTGCTAGCAGCTGAGAGTTTTCTTGAAAATAGGGTTTTATCTTATTTAGTGTTAATATTTTATTGTTTTCATATACATACATATATTCACACACACACACATATATATACATGTACTTCGTTTTGATATATAAGCTATTTATGTCTGTCAGGTTATCTAAATTTTTCCCTAAAAATTTCTAGCAAAATAGCTCTCCCTGGACCGTCATCACATGCCTCTCAGAAGCATTACAATAAAAAAAAAAAAGGTAACTTTTGTTGTTGCTTTCTTTTATCCCCATTTCATAGATAAGGAACAGGTGCTTACTCAGTGTCATACCACTGGCAAAGCTGTTTCTAACCCATGCCTTTCTTGAGTTCCAAGTCTATCATGCAAGAACTGGGCATTAAGGAATTCTAACTTCAAAATACATACATGAGAAGGAGGGTTCAAAATATTCCACAAAATTGGTGACTATGTTGTTTGTGTCATGTTCTTTGTTTCTTGTACCATCTAGAAGCAACTAATTTGGGGTAGACATGCAATATGTGTACTGACAGAAATGTTTTCTAAATAGATATGCCTGACAAAAGGGGGTACAGTAGTCTTCCTCCAGTCATTACCTGGATTATTATTCTTTTATGTTCAGAGAAACAGCCTCAGGTAGGAATCCTGTACTTGTGCAGATTGGCAGTCCCTTGCAATATAATGTTTTTCACAGTCCATGTTCTAGTTCTGCCCTGCGATCACCCTAGTGCATAAAGAAAACCCTAAAAACCCCTAAATCTTAGTTTCATCCCAAGAAACCAGGAACAATGTTCATTTTAAGATGCAAAATTAACAAATGGTAGGAAATTCTTTGCAAGTCATATTTTAGTCTGAATTGATCTTCTACACTGCTGCTTTATTAGCATTTTGAACCTTCATGAACATGTGTATGAGAAATAATAATCATTATTTTAAAATATTTTTCTTTATTTTAGATTTGTGTATCTTTTTAGCAGATCATTGCAGCTAGTTTTGAGCTAGAATTGTAAGATACAAAATTACGTTGCCTATATCAGTTGGGAATTTCATGGAATTTGCTTCTAGTTGATTGTATTTCCAGATGGAACCATGTGCCTAAGTGTTTGTTTTAGGCCTCCAAGAAGTCATTCCTTTGCAATGATCTGTAGCCAGACTGCGGCCGCCTTGGGACTAACCTGTGTGACTAATTCAAGTAGGAGTGTGATAAACTTTGTTACCACTTAAGAAGGCTCTAAAAATGCTGCTCTCTCTCTCTCTCTCTCTCTCTCTCTCTCTCGCCATATTATCTAGCAATACTCTTTGAGGGATAATGGGAAAGGAGGTGGTAAAGATTAGAGCTGATTGGGAAGATTCCAAATGCCCAAGTTTCATTTCGGAAGCTTCACACCTTTGGGCCCCAAAGAAGAGTTTTGACCCCAGGCTTTTACAGGTTTTCTAGTAAAATCTGAGCTTCCCAGAACACTGTGTGGCTAATGGCTTTTGCAGAAGTGATTTTACAACTAAAGATGGCCATCAACCATGCTTGTCTTAGTTCATCATTCAGATCTAAAAATGCATGTTAATGTGACTTATTGTGCTAGTTATTTTATTATTTATTTATTATTTTGTGAGCATTGGATTTGAACCCAGAGTGCTTAACCACTGAGTTACATCCCCAGGTTTTTTTGTTTGTTTGTTTGTTTTTTTTTAATTTTGAGACAGGGTCTCACTTAGTTCCTTAGGTGCTTGCTAAGTTGCTGAGGCTGGCTTTGAACTTGGCAAAATCCTTCTGCCTCAGCCTCCCAAGCTACTAGGATTACAGATGTATACCACTGTGCGTGGCTTAGTTAATTATTTCTAAGATGTGTTCCTATTTAAGTTGCAGTCTTCTCATCAAAACATGGTAAATGAAGGTCTTCCCTAGGAGAACAACCTGAGTAGACATGGATGTGGAATGTGTATGGAACTGGAATGGTGGAGGAGTCTTACCCTGGCCCTTGCCTAACTCATAGTGGGAGTTTGGACAAGTCACAGCCTTTCTGTTCCATGTTTCTATTACTTTAAAATGAGAGAATTAAGATAGGTCTTTGGTTTTCAAACCTTCTAATTACTCCCCTCCCAATATCAGATTTTTGGGTTGTTTTGGTTTTTGGTTTGTTTTTTTTTTTTTAAGGAGAGAAAGACAGTGAGAAAGAGAGAATCAGTTTTATTTTCATGTGGCTTTCATTGCTCCAATACTTTGTTGTATATGTGGTGCTGGGGTTCGAACCCAGGTCCTCATGCATGCCAGGCAAGCGCCATAACTGCTGAGCCACCACTCCAGCCCTGCAGATTCTTTTCTAATAAAATTTTTTGTAGGACCCCAATATCTTCAACAGATATGAGTGTAGATGCTTTGGTTAATGGAGGCTACCAGGAGAAGCCCTCTCTGGCATCGGCTCTGGCCTGAGATGCTCTCCTTGTCTAGTTTATTTGGGCTTTCTTTAAGAGTTCTTCCAGCTGTGGCATTCTATAATTTTAATTAATGTAAATTAAGTATTATTACTAGCAAGTTTGGGTTTTATTTTTTGCTCATTACTACATCAGGAAAGAAAAAAACACCGTCTTAAATTGCAGCATAATTTAAGGTAGTAGAAGGTGTAACTCATTAATATCAAAGAATAAGTATAGGTCTCAATATACAACTGTTGAAAGTTATGGAAATTCATAATTGAAACCTTCTTCTCCCATCCCAAAATACATGAACTAAGAATACAGAAAGGAAAGTAAATGATAAACTTATAGCTATTCAGATACACTTTATGAACATTTCTCATTGAGTGCTAGTGTTCAGTTCCCCTTTTTCTTCCTTGTTCATTCAAATTCCAGTTTACTGCACCACTGCTGAGCAGTTTTGAATCTTGATGTAGGAGTAATTTATTTATTTGTTTATTTATTTCCCATGTCCCTCTTTCTGACTGAGCTGGATCTTAAGTGCTGTGATTTCTACCTGTCATCTCATCTAATACCTTGGAGATTCATCACTAAACTATTGTATAAGATTAAATTTTGAGCCTTCCAGGAAACATCTCTAAATATGTTCCTTTGCTGTTGTCAACTGCAAAATCAACAGCTCTCCCTCCCAGGGCGAGGAGTTTCCTTCTCCTCTGGTGGCCTCCCTGTGGCTGTGCAGCAGCTGCTAGGAACAGATTAACACCTACAGTTCCAGACCAGTTTAGAGTGCTCCAGATTCCTAGTCTGCAGCTTTTCACCAACCCTCGTACCTATGCCTAATCATTCCGGCCTGTCCTGAGCCATGGCCTTTCCCAGCGAATACTGTTTAGGATTTTTTCCCAGCCAAGCTCTGTCCTCAGCGTTTTAAATGTGTTAACTCATTCGGGCTCCAGGTGAAGGCTGAAGGACAGGATAATTTCCAGAATCCTTCTTGGCTGCTTATAACCAATGACTTGCAGACAGGCTGGCTGGGGAGATCCCAAACAGTTGCCCTTCAATTAAAATGCATAATTTTGAAAATTTGGAGATTTTGACCAACAAACGAGCCACTTGAGTTGCTTATACATGAACAGGATTGTTTGGCAGGTGGAGTTATTATTCTCTTATGTTAAAATTTATTAACAAGGGCTTAATTTCATTCCAAACAGATTGTGTCAGGGTGACTGTGCACTGCAGAAGTACAGTGAAATATGAGAGTCCTGAGCCGTTAGTGATGCAGAGCTTGAGACCCCAGCTAGTCCTACCTCTTTCTAAACAGCCTCAGCCATGAAACTTTCTTGACCTTTTCACCTTTAAACTTTATTTGAACTTGGAAAGAAGCCTTTTGAATTGTTAAAAAAAAAAATTGGAGGAGGAGAAAGAAAGACAAGGGGGAGAAAAAGAGGCTGTGGAAGAGATATGCAGACTGGGGGGAAAGGACTGATTATATGTTAGCGTAACAGTAATACCAGGAAAATAATCCTTCTCTGTGTATGAGTTTCTGCTACCGGGAGCCACAGGGTAATCAGCTCACATGACATACCCAGAGGCTAATGCTAGCCTGTGCTGTTTGTGAACATATTCAAACAAAGGCTGATTATCCAAACAAGAATTTTGGACTGCAGCAGTCGGACCAGTTAAATTATAGTTAGTAAAACTTGGCGCCTTATGAGCTTGGAATGTTCCAATTGCAGCTGGATCTTCGTTTGTCAGGCAGCCTCACTAAACAATAAAACAAGAGATTTTTATCTCCCCAGGACTCCGTTTAACTCCTTGGGTGCAAAGAGCACAGTGCCAACTATCATAGTTCGGGCTCCTGGCAGGTTTTGCTTCCTGTCCTGCCAGAGTTAATGAGCAGTGGCATTTTCCTGGTGTTCCATAGGAAAGAGGGAAGGCAAAGAGAAGTTGCTCTTTTTTTTTAGATCTTACATTGGATAGAGCATAATTGTTATTCATTTATTCTGTTAAGTGCTGCTATGGAGAAAACCCTGTACTAGGTCCTGTTTGTGTACAAATAGCTGGTATAAAATAGTTAAATGTACAGAGTTTACAAAATATTATGAGTAATTTAATAGAGTGATGGAGAAGAAAGTTTTCAGAGAAGATGTCATTTGAACTGACTTTGATGGATTGAATCTCTAAAGGTGGCTCTAAAGTTGATTTTATATAGAGGAAACCATACCAACAAAGGAACTGAGGCAGGAAAGTTGGATAACATGTGAAGAGAAGTACCAAAAGAAAGCTGAATAACTAGAGAAGGGTTGGGTACAGGATTTAAGAAAGTGGTACTTAGTAAGCAAGAAGAAGCTATTAAAAGTTGCATTTTGGGGGCCTGTGGTATATAGCCCAGTGGTAGAGCACATGCCTCACATGCATAAGGCCCTGGGTTGGATCCAGAGCAAGACATAGCTGTCTTTAATAATAAGTTAATATATTGAAAGGTTACCATATGTCATGACATTGACTCCTTGAAGTAATTCTTTAAGAAAACAGAGACTCAGAGTAACTAAGTGACTTTCCTTGGATCACATAGCCCATAAAATGGTAGAATCAAGATTCAAAACCAGACTGAGTATAGATACTCTTCTATATTACTCTCTCTTCCTTTTTGGTTTTCTGACTTGAAGATCTTAAGGCAGAATGGATTCGGCATATTTTTTATGGCTGCAGGAATTTTGACTCTTTTGGATCACCACTATTCCTGAGTTGGATGGCTATAAGAGAATTACTTTATATGGATGATTTCTCTGTTGGAGAAAATGCAATTACAGTCATCACCACCCTGAGTTGGTTTAAACATGGTTTTACAAAAAGTTCCTAGGAACAAGAGTATTTCTTTTCAACCAGTTCCCTCATAACAGGACAATCTGCTCTCATAGTTACTTCTGACAGAGATTTTTATGGTAGTACAGAGCCTCCTGGCAGATCTCGTGCCTTTATGGCGTTGCCTTTTCTGAGAAACACATCCAATACCATTGGTGCACAGCTCTCCATTTCCCGGTTTCCACAGGATATCTTCACCATATTCTTATCCTCTGGTGACCTTGCCACTGTCTTGTTTTCTTTCCTGTCTTCTTTGATATACTCTGTTATTGTAAGCCAGGCTTGTGGCTTCTGGGAGGGGTGATTGGCAGGGTCAGTCAGACATAAGCACTGAAACGTGTGTCCCAGAGGTGGAAGCCAGATTTCCTCTCAGGGCCCTGAGGCCAACCTCCTGTGAGGGCTTCATGGCTAGAAATAGCAAATCTCAAAATGGATATTGCAGATAGTCCAGACAAGCAAATAAGAAGTCCGAATGCTCGGAAACTTAAGAGTTTTACATTTATTGGTGGATATTTTTTAGCAATAGAAGCATACAGCATATTTTTGTGCCAGTTTCTCCTTTGTACAGCAGATGGGTTAAGGTTTCCAGTTCTTTGGTGCTGATACGGTCTGCCCATTTTTGAAGTGCAAAGGTACAAATGAATAAAATAGCAGATTACCACAGTACAGACAGTGGGAGTTACTTAGTACCAACGTTTTTATTTAAGACAAATTATCTACTTATTGACTTTGGAGAGGAGATCGGTTTCAGTAGCAGTACCATTAAAGATGGTGGTGTACCCAAGAGGAAAGCCTGGGTTTGAAATACTAGCATTAGCTCTCCATATATTCAGGTTTGGGTTTTGGGGTTTTTGATTTACTTTATTCAGTTTGCAAAGCCTCTAACAAGTCTGAAACCTTTGGGAAAGCTGTTGAAATTCTAGAGATGAGCTTTAACTTATGATGTTTATGGAAATTTAGTGGGATAATGATGAGTGGATCTCCTTGATGTTAATCAATTGCTTTTCAGTGGCTGTAAGATTAAAGAGACGACTTCATTTATTCTGGGTGATCATGTTTCAGCGTGTTACTGTTTCAGAAGTAGCAGAGAATAACATGCAACTGTTAAGATCTAGATCATGCTAAAAGTATTAAACTTGGCTTTCAGAGATTAGCTTTTTCCTACTTAAAATTAAGAACTCAAAGATTTTAATCAAGATAATCCTAAAATGTCTTAAGGTGCAACTAATTCTGGGGGTGATACCACTCAGAATAGTAAAGACCAAAGGAGAAATTGTGAGTTAATGTTTACTCTTTTATTACTATTTTAATCAAATGGCTTTACAACTTGACCTTTTAAATGTGAATATATTTTTTAAAAGAACTCTCAGGTATGTGAAGCCATAGCTGTTCTGTTGGAAGTTCACAGTTCTAAAAGTCTTGTGCTTGAATTTTAAATATGTGTGTATAAAATATTTTGGTTGGATTTTCTGTGTGGGCAGGTATTCTGGTGTAGGTGAAAGTATCTTGTGGGTGTTTGGGCTCTGTAACTGCGCCACCTCAAACAATGACAACCAGAGCAGGAGCTGCCCCTCACCAAACACATATTCTGTAATAGGCACTCCTGTAGGTACTTTAGAAGTATAATTTCAATAATTTTGCTAGATAAATTAATACTTTTCTTTCATAGATAAAAAAGCTGAGTCTAAGAAAAGGAAAGGTAGGCTTTGAACCCAGGTTTCTCTGACTCGAGTTCATATTCTTTTCTCTACACTGGTGTTTGAAAAAATTGGAGCTGACACTTATTTAAGACTCATCAACTTTAGCTGGACATGATGGTGCACGGCTGCAGTCCCAGCTACTCTAGAGGCTGAAGCAGGAGCATCACTTGAGTCTAGGAGCTGGGGCCAGCCTGGGCAATATAGAAAGACCACCTCTTAGAGAGTGTGTGTGTGACAGTTTAAGTATATGTACCCTAAGAAGTCTAGTTATAGGGCCCATTTCTTTTAAAATTTTTTCCAACACACTGAAATATATTTTAACTAAAGCCTTTCCCCGCCACCCCCCCCAAAAAGAAGCATTCTTAAAAGATACCAAGGATTGTTATTCTTAAAATGATTTTTGATTAAGTCAAACATAAAAATAGTTTAGGCATTTGATTAGATTTCAATATGCCACCCATACTTGGGAATTTTCCTTTGGGCATTAAAGGATTCTTGCCATGAGAAATCTTCTGATCCCTCCCCATCAAGTCTCATTCTCCATCCTTTACCCTTCAGATGACTTCAAATAGCAATTACAATTCAAGTAGATCTTCTTTGGGTGGCGTGGAGGGCCTTCAGTACAGTAGGCAAGGTGAATTGGTGGATTTTATATTAGAGACTTGACTGTTGGATGTAATATATAAGGAAGTTGTTGTTATTCCTGATTCATGAGTTGGTATGTAGCTCAGCAAGCGGCATACCCAATGAGTGTGCCTGTTGAATCGTCCAGCGCCTGCATCTCGCTTCAGCTTTATGGTTCTCTACTTCTTGTTTCATGCCATGATTTAAAACATGCGCCCATAGCAACTTAGCCAACTGAAGAGAATTAAAAAGTAAAATAAGCCTTATAATATAATAGTTCAGAGCTAAAACCAGTTAAAAACTGTACTTGTGCTGGGCCCTCACTAACAGCATTTAACGCATAGAAAAAGTTTTGTTGAATAAATACTCAACTTTGCTGAGGAAACTGAAAGCCTTTATAATAATGGAATAAGATACAATTTTTGTTTGTTTATTAAAGGGGAATAGTTTCCCAGTGTTAAGTATAGATATCTAGGACCAGAAATGACTCTTATTATCCATGAGAAAGAATACAAGAACATAAGGGTGACAGTGTGAGAATCAGAATCTAACCAAAAGAGACCTTTGGGCACTCTTTGGTTAATCTGTGCCACATCACTCTACCTTAAGGCATATGAAGACATGTACGGTGGTATTTGAGAAACTTCATATCTACTTTACTCCAAATCCATATGTGCCTAATGTCGTTAGGGCTTTCACACTCATCTCAGATGCTTCAGACATGACAAGACCCTTTTCCCTGACTTGTCTGTGATTCCGAGACCATTTAGAAGGATGTCTCTGAATGCAGATTTACCAAAAGCTGCAACAGAACCTGTAGTTACAATCTTGTGAAAGCAAATAACCTGGAATTCAGAAGCTATAAGAAAATTTATGTTTAGAGTTGTCTCTAACAGTCAGCCTGTGTTTTGGTTAGATAAGTTTATTGCACTCTTCTCAGCCAGTGTTGAGTTGAAGGAACAGTGATCACAGTTGATCACAGATCTCTAAAGATTGCCTTCTTCTAGGGCTGGAGTGGTGGTTCAGTGGTTGGAGTGCTTGCCTGCATACATGAGGACCCGGGTTCAAACCCCAGCACCACATACAAAACTGTCAGGGAAACTATGGCCAGATGAAAAAACTAAATAAAATTGTTTCTCTCTCCCTTTCTCTTAAAAAAAAAAAAAAAGACTGCCTTCTTCATTGTCTTTAAGAGTTAACCTCTGTTTCTGCCAAACAGACTCTTTCATACAAAACAAAAAAAGCGGAATACCTACCACTTTATTGAAGTGGTTGACATATAAAAAAGTTGTACATATTTAATGTATACAAATGGATGAATTTGAAGGTAAATGTATACCCATGAAATCATCACCAGAATCTATACCATAAATCTATCCATCACATGTAAAAGTTTGCCTTTCTTTACTATATATATTTGTAATAAGAACACTTACTATAAGATATACCCTTTTGGGGGCCTGGAGTGACAGCAGTTACAGCGCTTGCCTGGCATGCGCGAGTACACAGGTTCAAACCCCAGCATCAAAAGTGTCTGAGCAACAAAAGCCACATGAAAAACTAAAAATAATAAAATTGATTCTGTCTTTCTCTCTCTCACTAACTGTCTCTCTCTCTTAAAAAAAAAGATAAAAAAGATATACCTTTTTTGAAAAGTTTTCAAGTGTACAATGCAATATTGCTAACTGTAGGCATGTTGTATGGTATTACTCATCTTTTATAGTGAAAACTTTGTACCCTTTACTTAATAACTCCCCATTCCCCCTTCTCCCAGCCCCTGGTAGTCACCATTCTACTTTCTGTATGTTAAGACACTAATTATTTTAGATTTATTATAAAAGTAGTATTTTATAACATTTATCCCTCTGTAACCATCTTACTTTGCTTAGCATAGTGTCTACCTGTCTCACTCCTATTGTCATAAATAGCAGAATTTCCTTATTTTGGAGGCTAATATTCCATTGTGTCTATGTATATTTTCTTTTTCCACTTATCTGCTGATGGACACTTAGTTTGCTTCCATGTCTTAACTTCTGTGACTGATGCTACAGTGAAAATGGGAGTGCAGATCTCTCTTCAAGATCCACATTTCAGTTCCTTTGGCTGTATACCATGCTGGACATGGTAGTTTTACTATTAATTAGAAAACGTTTTTTAATTTCGCCCATATCATTTTCCACAGTGGCTGCACCAGTTTGCATTCCTATAAACCATGTAAGGGTTGCTTTTCTGCACACCCTCATCAATATTTCTAATCTTTTTGTTTTATGGGTTTTTGTTTTTTTTTTAGAGAGAATCCATTTTATTTCTTTTTTCATCTGGTTTTTGTATTTCTGACACTTAGTTGTATATGTGGTGCTGGGATTTGAACCTGAGTCCTCTTGCATGCCAGGCAAGCACTCCACTTCTGAGCCATTGCTCCAGCCCATCTTTTTTTTTCCTTGATAATAACTATACTAACAGGTATGAGTTGATAGCTTCTTGTGGTTTTGATTTCCATTTCTCCCATGAATAGTGATAGTGAGCTTTTTTTTTTCTCCATAATACATATTAACCATTTTATGTCCTCTTTGGAAAAAAATGTCTACTTGATTCCTTTACTCATTTTTAATGAGATCATCTATTATTTTATTCTTGAATTGTATTTCTTATATTAACCTTTTCTCACATTGTTGATTTGCCTATATTTTCTTCCATTCCTGATGTTGCCTTTTCATTTTGTTGATTATTATCTTTGTTAATGTAAAGCTTTTTATCTTTTTCTGTTTTTGCTTTTGTTGCCTGTGCTTTTGGTTTCGCATCCAAGATATCATTGTCCAGGACAATGTAAGAATCCAGTTTCTCTCTTAAAGGAGAACTTCACTTCTGATCCCTTGTTTCTACCTTGTTATTGGTGTCACATTCTTAATAAACTACTTATTAATTAAGGAATTATGTTCCATGACAAACTACCAGGAATGATCCCAGATCCAAATTCAGAGGCCCATGAATTCAAGTTTTGATGCATTTGGTCACATTGACTGGGTCTTTTCCACACCTGTATCTCAGGAAATCTAGAGACAATTTGGGAAGACTTACAAGTGAATACTGATTGATTGAGTCTAGAGTGAGCACTATTAACGTGACCTTCAGAGTTACAATATGTTTCCTTCATAAAGTTCCCATTCCCTGAATGAAATAGCTGTCTTAGAGGAAGTCACTGCTAGAGACTTCAGGAAAAATAATAACTTGAAACTATTTTATACTGCGGAAGGATGAGTTTTAACATGCTAATTACTTTGAGCTCTAAAAATATATGTCAATATAAAGTATTTTTTACATGTATAGCCTTTTTAATTTTAAAATGTTTTGTTGTACATATTTAGGATATATAATGTTTTCTTTTTATTACTATTGGTGCATTACAGTTTTACATATTGTTACACATTCATACATGCGCACATTATATTGGTATATTTTGTCCAATTCCCTCCCCACCATCCCCCCCCCCAGCTTTCTCCCTCTCCTGGTCATCTTTCCTCCACTGATTCCCCGCCCCCAATTATATACATTTTTTTTAACTTTTGCTATTTTAAATGCCTGCGTGTGAGCTATTCAGTATCTCAGAGGTGCAAAGTATACCATACAGTGTCTATATCACCCCTTTTCCCTCTTTGTCCTTCTCCCCCTTTACCCTACCCCTTCACTCAACCAAGCTTCCCCAGTTTGTTGCTAAGCCATGTTTGGTGGATCTGTTATATAAGCTTGTCTTTTTCTCACCCTTTCCTTTGTTTTACTCTAGCTTCCACATATCAGAGAAAATATTCAACCTTTGAGTTAATGAGTTTGGTTAATTTCACTTAGCATGATTTTCTCCATTTCCATCCATTTACCACCCAAGGTCATAATTTCATTCTTTTTAATAGCTGCGTACAGTTCTCTGTGTGTGTGTGTGTGTGTGTGTGTATCTCACAGTTTCTTGATCCATTCATCTAATGGTGAACATCTGAGTTGATTCCATAATTGAGCTATTGTGAATTGTGATGCTATAAACATTGATGTAGCTGTGTTGCTATAGTATGCCCATTTTACATCTTCTGGGAAAATATCCAGGAGTAGTATAGATGAGTTATACAGTTGTTCCATCCCTAATTTTTTTTGAGGAGTCTTCATTCTGCTTTCCAGAGTGGTTGTACTAGTTTGTAGTCCCACCAACAATATGTAAGAGTTTCTTTCTCCCCACAACCTCTCCAGCATCTTTTGTTGTTTGCATTCATGACCTTTGCCATTCTGACCGGAGTAAAATGAAATATTAAGGTAGTTTTAGTTTGCATTTCCCTGATTGCTAGAGAGGTTGAACATTTTTTTCATATATTTGTTGGCCTTTTATATTTCTTCTGTTGAGAAGTTTCCATTTAGTTCTTTTGCCCATTTAATGATTGGGTTATTTGTGGTTTTGGTATTAAGATTTTTTAGTTCTTTATATATCCTGGATATCAGTCCCATTTTGGAGGAGTAACTGGCTATCATTTTCTCCCATTCTGTAGGCTCTCTCTTCACATTTTAATTCCATAGCTGCACAGAAGCGTTTTAGTTTAATGGCATCCTACTTATTGATTCTTGATTTTAATTCTTACACTATGGGGGATCTTGTTAAGGATGTCAGTGCCAGCTCCTGTATGAATGTTGGTTCTGTGTTTTCATCTAACAGTGTAAGGTTTCTGGTTTAGATCCTAAGTCTCTGATCCACTTTGATTTGAGTTTTATGCAGGATGAGGGATAAGGAGCTTATTTCATTTTTCTGCATATGACTATCCAGTTTTCCTAGCACCACTTGTTGAAAACGCAGTCTTTTCTCCAAGCTTTATTTTTGCCATCTTTGTCAAGTATCATATGGCTATAGATTTGTGCTTTTGTCTCTGTGCTTTCTATTCTATTTCATTGTTCTTCATTCTATTTTGATACCAATGCCATGCTATTTTACCATGCTGTTTTTGTTACTACAGTTCTGTAGTATAGTTTCAGATGAGGTATTGTGATGCCTCCTGCTTTGAAACATAAGTAGCATATATCTATTATAGGAAATCTAAGAAAAATACAGAGTCAAAAAGAAGGAAATGAAAATCACTCATATTTTCATTAACCAGAGTTAACCAGGATTTTACCAATATTTTACAACATCATTATTAATGGGTACATATTCTACCATCATTAGATTTATTTTGACAGTCTTAAAAGCTAGGTTTTTTGTGTATATGGTAAAGGAGATTGAACTCAGTCAAGTGCTCTACCACTGAGCTACATCTTCAGCACGTTTTAATTTAATTTTTTATTTTTTATTTTCATTTTTTGGTATCAGGGATTGAACCCAGCGGTGCTTAACCACTGAGCCGCATCACCAGCTGTTTTTATTTTATATTTTGAGAGACAGGGTGTCACTAAGCTGCTTACAGCCTCACTAAATTGCTGAGGCTGGCTTTGAAATTACACTCTTCCTACCTCAGCCACAGGGATTACAGGCATGCACCACTGAGCCCTGCTAAAACATAGTGTTCTTAAAAAACAAAGAAAAGCCAGGTGCAATGACACACGGCTGTAATCCCAGCATCCCTGGAGGCTGGGACCAGAGGATTGCGAGTTCAAAGCCACACTCAGCAATTTAGTGAGGCCCTAAGCAATTTAGTGGGACTGTCTCAAAATAAAAAGGGCTAGGGATGTGGCTCAGTGGTTAAGTGCCCCTGAGTTCAATCTATGGTACAAAAAGAAGAAAAAAAAATACAAAGAAGTAAGTTTTCGATTGATTACAAATAGTAATCAATAAGGAAAATCTATTCATCCTAATAACACAGGAAAGGCATGACTTTGTAAATAGATTGACTAGAAGTTAATAAATTCAGCCAGGAGTGGTGGTGCACTTCTATAATCCCAGTGACTCAGGAAGCTGAGGTAGGAGGATCCCAAATTCTAGGGCAGGCTCATCAACTTAGTGAGACCCTGTCTCAAAATAAAGAATTAAAAAAGGGATTGTTTTACTTTGGTGTTAAAAGAGCCTAAGTCTCATATGCTTCATTTATTCCACATTTTAAAAAAAATGAGATTCATAAAAATAAAATTAAAAAAGAGACAAAAAAGGACAAAAGAAAAAATGAGATATATAGGAACATAGCAATGTTTTTTAGATTTAACTGTAATCATGATTTGTGATTTCACTATTCATCTTTCTAAATGTATTACAATATACTGTAATTTTAAGCAGCATTTAAAGAAATATTTTTGATCCATATAAAATTTCTTATTTTAAAATGTGAAAAAAAATGCCCCCAAACAGTCTGGTGTCAGTCAGCTTTTTTCCTTGGTAGAAAATTTCCTGTGTACAAATCAGAGTTGTGGAATTCCTTCTCCTCAGTGGCTTCAGATGACAGGCTTTAGCCCAACAACCGCGAGCTGCTGGGCTCTCATAAGAATGCCGCTCCTCAGAGAGCACTACAGCTCGTCCTTCTGTTTCATGGCCATGCTGCCTCAACAGGAGACTGTACCTAACCTTTTCTGCCTTCTGCAGAGTCACCAGGGCCTTGGAGCTGATGCAGCATAAGGTTGAACCTGGAAGGCTTCTCCTCTGACATGTGAAAAAACTGAAGTCCTGCACTTCAAATGATCCACCCAAGGTCCCACAGTGATTGAGAAGACTGGGACTAAGAATTCTGGCTCTCTAACTCCCAAATTTGGCCTGCCTTACATACTGTCAAGGATTCTTTTCTATCCTGGGAGTGCTCTATAACCATCGTGATTCCAGACCTGATCTTTCTAAGGTGGTATTCTAGAGGTAGTCAAGCCAGGAATAGGTTTAAAATAGGTTGAAATGATTCCCCCGAGTCTCTACTTCTTCCAAAAACACTCAGAAATATCCTAAGAGCCCCAGTGTTCTGGGGTCAGCTGGGGATAGCAAATCTAATAAGGTTCTGGGCATGGCTCACCTGATATGGCCTCATGGGAGCTTATATACCTGAATTACATCTGTAGTTGCTGGTTAATGCTCTTGGTTGTTCAGAGGTTTATCAATCTAGGCATGGTGGTGTACTTTATTAGTGACAGCTATTTGGGAGGCTGAGGCAGGAGCATCACTTGAGCCCTGAAGTTTGAGGCCAGCCTAGGCAACATAGTGAGACCCTGTCTCAAAAGGGAGAGAAAGTGAGAATTTCCTTTTCTTTTTTAAAAGGCAAGCCATAGTTTCATTTTAAGACATTTGTTTTGTTTTTACAGCACTAGGGATAGAACCCAGGACTTTGCGCATGCTAAGTGAGCTCCCCCAGCCCCATGCTTTCAGTTTTAATACAGTGTTAACCATTCAGCCTTGACATGATTTACAATGAATGTGGCTAGTTTTGCCTTTAAGAATGTGAATGTGGAATAACCTAATTGACAAGCAATCATGACGTTTTCCTTGAGCCTGATGTTAGCCTATCATTCAGAGATCCATTTTGTTTAATTTGGTTTTTCTGGTGGGAAAAATGCATTGCTTTGATACTGAAATTAACCTGATTGAAATGTCTTAGACTTTGTCATTTTCCAGTGGCTGGAAAGGTTATTTCCCAAGTGTTTAATTTTTTAAGTACAGCGTATATTAATTTAACTGCTACTTTCTGACAGTCGTCATTCCATGAAAAATTATCACAACTGAATACATTAAGCAGATTTTTATTTACAATCCAATTCCCACTCAGTGTAGAATTATTTAACTTTAAAGATATCATATAGATTTGAAAGATGAGATTTCATAAAACTTGAACCATTTATTGATTTGCTGAATATAATTTGCACATTTTCTTTATATAGTATTCTATAACATATCTTTTGGAAGGAAAACACCTAAAAACTAATGCAATCTACAGAACCTGTTCAGTCAGAAATGATGAATACAGCCTGCTGCAGTGGCACACACAACCTGTAATCTCAGCATCTCAGGAAGCTGAGGCCGGAGTATCACAGGTTCAAGGTCAACCTTGGCAACTTAGACCCTGTCTCAAAATAACAAAATAGGGTTGGGGATGTAGCACAGTGTTAGAATACCCCTGGGTTCAATCCCCAGTAACCCACAAGAAAAAAGGAAAGAAAAGAAATGAATGGAGAGGTCACTTGTCAAGAATATATTGTTTGAAATCCTTATATTAAGGATTTCTTGTCTTTGAGGTAAAAAGTTCTGTGAAAAATATGGACTGCATTGAGATTCTGATTTCTGTATAACACGTTATGATTTTTTCTTGTGGGCTAAAGATAGAAAGTAAAATAAAATGTTCTTTGTCCATTTACTTATCCTTGACTCCATGAAATTCTCCAAAGTAATTACTGGTGACCACAGTACCACCTACCAGCAAGAGCAGCATTGACCATGTGCCAACTGCCTTATTGCTGACCACAGCTGCTCTTGACTAGAGCAGATGTTTCTCCTTTTGCCTTGGCAGTAAAATTTTATTGAGCAGTTTTGCAAATATAGAGCAGCATACTCTACCTGATGAGTGGCTGGAGATCTTAGCCACTTTGTGCAATAAGGTTAGACTTCTCCTGTCTGCCACCAAGCCCCTCCTCTACGTTCCATGCATTTTGCTTCCCAGGCCTCAGGACTTTAATCTGTAGTCCTCTTGGGTTTGCTTCCCTACCCACCCATGTAATTTTCCCAAAGAAAATAATGTTGGAAGAGCAACCACACTTGTGGCTACAACTTGCTGCTTTAAAAGGCTGTCACAGTGGAACTTTGCTCCTACCAGTTGTGGGTTTACAAAAAGGAGTTAGGGTACTTTGTTGGGGTGTTTTGTTAGGATGCTTTTCTGAATTTTCCACATCTCTTTGGTTTGGATGTTGATTTGGAAATCTCTTTTGAATTAGCTTCTTTTGGAGAGCTTTCTGCCTTTCTGGGCACTTCTTGAATCTTTTCCCCATCAGGGCCTCAAAGGGAGCCTCTTATGATCAATCTCTTGGAGGATGGGACCCTATTTGAGTCCTGAAGATGAAGCACTAAAAGGTCTGGGTTGGATTGGATGATATAACACAATTTCTGTCTGTAGTCCTTGTCCTGGGTAAAGGAATAAACGTATGAGTTGAACCTGATACTTAAAAAAAAAAAAAAAAAGTGGAACTCTAAAGGACTTTTTCCTATGATGATTGTATCCTATTTCCCAGGACCTTTCAGGGAAAAAAAAACAAACCAGCTTATAAAGATAATAGTGTTGAGAGTCCATGCCCCAGCCTGGCATGATCCCACAGAGCCTCTGGCCTTGTGAAAGAAAGAAGATATAAGAGCAGAGGGCAAAGGTCATATGGTGAGAATTTTCCTGGTTTGTGCTTCCTCAGCAGGGAGGAAGTAGCAGTGACCTCAGTCCTGAATAATCATCCCACAAGTGTGTCACTGTGGGAATTTATCCAGCCATCTTGGTGGCCGGCAGATGACCAGTCCTGATAGCCTGATTTTAAGACTCCTAACAAATATGATACCAGAACTTCATTGAATATTCTATGTGGTCCATATTAGGAACATAGGACAAGATAAGTGACTACTTTAGATCTATAGGTCAAGAAATTTGAAGCAGTATATTCACTTTTAACACATCGGACTACGGGGAGTAGCTTCAAGAGGTAGTACACTTGCAAATACCAGGAACATAAAACTTCATTCTTCTTTGATCCTAAACAGAGTACCATGTTTAGATTAATATAGACTCTTCCTGCTTCCTCTTCTACTCCTGCAAAAGTATGTTTTTAAATAAGGGCCTAGAAAGCAGTATCAGCACTGCTAGACTAATATTTGGCTCAGGCCTGTCCCTTTTCTGATGTTCCCAGAGCAAAGCATCCCTTAAATTAGGATGAGAAAAGTTAATTTTAATCCTCCAGAGGCTTATTTGCTAGCACAAAAGGTCATGAAACTTAACCAAAAGCTGTATTGATGAAGTCTCAGCGGCAGACCTCTGTCGTGTCCCAACATAGAACTGTGTGACTATCTGAAGAAACAGTTTGTTTTAGGAGCACCAATTAATCCAAAGGTCATAAAATGAAAGGGTTTTCCCTTAGCTGGTATAAGCGAAAGCTTTTTTTTTTTTTAATATTGTTTTAGGAATCTCCAAAGAGAATTCTGTAGAATTTTTTGTAAGAGTTTATAAGATGTTGTTAGCAGGAGTTATTTCCAGGGATGTTTGGTAGCTGCTCCCTGCCTGATCTTTTTATAATCACTACCCTTTAACCTGTCATTGACAAAAGGGAGAAGGACTTTCTATATCTAGCACATAGACTCAGAATACAGAGCCAGGAACGGTGATGCACACCTGTAGTCTCAGCTGCTTGAGAGCATGGGAAAGGAATATCCCATGTTGCCAGCCTGGGCGACATAATGAGATTTCCATGCCTCATTCCCCCCACCCCCAGTACACCGGCTTGTAGAATACAAAAATGACCCAATCACATTTGAAGCTTTTAAAGCTTTCTTTTGAGGCCAGGTACAGTGGCACATGCATGTCATCCCAGTGATGCAGGAGGCTGAGGCAAGAGGATCACAGGTTCAAAGCTAGCCTCAGTAATTTAGGCCTTAACAACTGAGTGAGACTCTGTCTCAAAATAAAATGTAAAAAATAGTCTGGGGATGTTGTTCAGTGGTTAACCACCCCTGAGTTCAATACTTTACCAAAAAAAAATTTTTAGATGATTTCTTAGGTATTAAAATGTCACCCCACAGATTGAAGATCAAAAAAAAAAAATATGAGGCATTCATGTACAGGATCAAAAAGCAAGGTAGTAAATAACAGCAGCCATGGTAGAACTAGCAGAGGTTATGAAAATGGACTTGCTTTTCTAGAGGGAAGGTCTGAGACACCAAGGCCTTTCCTTGAGGTTGTTAAGGGGAAGTTTAGGGGAAGTTCATACCGTGGACCCGTAAAGAATTTTGCCTTAATGACTGTATGTGGTTTGACAAACATAAGACCTTAGTGTTTCTGGTTCATTAGTCCTCCTCTGCACATATATGAAGAAAGGGTTATTAAAAGGGCAGGGTGGGAAATCTAATTTAAAATCTGAATTCTAGTAATTTTAAACGTAAGAAGGAGATTTATAAACAACTTCTCCTTTGCACAGTGGGAATTCAGATGCATTGTGAAAACTGGGCCTACTGGATCTTTGGAAGTATTCTCAATACTTGTGTAAGATGGAAGAGGGCTGAGAGAATGGATTGTTTTTCATAAAACATTGCTTTAGAGAGAGACTACAGTTGTAACTGAGCACCTCTCTGTACTGTATCAAGCTATAATATCCAGTGAGTCATGAAGGCATTAGGGAAGCACTGGAGACATCATAAGAAACATTTGAGTTAATGTTTGAGATAAGGGAGATGATTATCTCCAAAAAGAAACTGAAATTAAAGGGACAGTCTCCCATTTTTCAGACAACTAAAAGGGCATTCCAGTCAGTGATTAACCGATGTACAGGTTCTAGCTATGGTGAAGAGCCATATAGAGATCTAGAGATCAGAATTTTGGCAAGTCACTGCCCATCTCAGCTTTGACTTCCTCACCTGTAAAGGAGTGACAAGCCAGATTATCTCATAGGGCCCTTCTGCTCTAGGGAGCCTATAAATCTGGTTTCTGTACATTATCCTAGACTGGATAAGCTCAGAAAGGTTTTATGATTTGTGACTGCCTCTGTGGTGCTTCATGTCAGTGGGAGAATCTGATATCATGGACCACTCAGTAGACCAGTGTTCAATTCAGCTGCTTCCTCCTTGCCCAGAATTTAGATGAACAAACACCCTCATCCTCCTGGCCCTTCCCCAAGAAATGCTTGGCTCCAAAAGACCACTTTGTTTCCTGTGTACGAGTCTTATATCTCTGGAACAAGAGCTGAGCGCTGGTAGGCCAACTGGAAGGTGAGACAGCGAAGGCCTCAAACCCCGTAGACTGTCAAGTGACTTGCCTTCCAGGGATTTATCTGCCTGGTGACAAGCTAGTGGAGAATTTGTGAACTCTAGGCCTGATTCTAATGAATTTGGGATCCACTATGGAAAAAAAACTGGATCCTGGTGCATCCTAGACTCTGCCCTTGAAACCTCTGGGTTGATGACTGATATGTTGGTCTCCTGGGGCAGGGCTGCACAGTTGAGAAAAGTAGCAAGAGCATCAGATCTCAGCAGGTCATCTGGCCCCCATAAAAAAGCAATAGCAACAGGGAAAAGGCTAGACTGCTGGGTTCCCAGCTCTACTGGATTATTAGAGAAAGCCACCCACTCCATCTTTGTTTATAGAACTCATTTTCAGGCACACGTGTTTTATAGTGAGGTGGAGGTTGTAAAGAAGTTCTTTATTATGAAGATTCCAAATACATAAGCCTTATATCAAGCTTGATCTAAAGGACCTTTACATGGGTGGCAGTTGAGGAGGGAAAGAGAGAGAAGGATAAGGAAAAAAACTAATAAAAATAGCTGAGATCACTCAGCAGTTATCAAGAAACAGATACTACAGTTTTATAACATGAAGTACTAAAAGTATATGCGCTCTTAAAAGGCAATTAAAACGTATGCTCTGAAACTATAAAACATTTTCTTTTCATCTGCAACATAGAGGGCAGATTACAACACATTAATAACGTTTTGTTTAGAGTTCAGTTTCTGATGGTTTCCAAATGTAGTCTGTGTAGATTAACCAGAAGGAGTCCAGTTCCCTTTTTTAAGAGCGCTTGTAAAGGAAAGCAATGTGGTAAGATTGTTATGAAAAGAGAGTGTATTTAGGAAATAGCACTTAGCAGGGTCTCTCTGAATGGCTGCCAGGTCAGGAAGCTGAAGTGCAAGGCTTGGCCCTTGTTCAGCCCCCCCAGTTCCAGCTCCTTGACCACACAGTACGTCAGGAACATGTCACAAGCCAGCCAGGAAGACTCAGCCCCGCCTATGGACCAGCTTGGCACGGCTGCTTTCACATAACCCAGGACTCCAGAGGGGCCGGAGGCAGGCATTCCAGGGCCACGGGAACATGCAATTTTTTAAAATAGAAATGAAGAACTAAAAAAAAAAAAAAAAAAAAAGCCTGGGAATTAAACGGTTGCTGAATCCTTATGAAACATGGTCCCTCATGTTGAGTGTCAGAAGTGAAAAGGCCTTTAAAGGTTATCTCATCCTCTGCCCTTGTCTTCAAGACAAGGAAATTGACCTGCCTCTATTCCTGTAGTGGTAGAACCAATTGTGGTGTCTGTATCTCTCTCTTCTCTCCATCTAGGAAACCCACTGGCTTCTACCTCATTGGGTTAAGTACCTTGTGTCTAAGGAGTACCATCTTGTCCTTTGGGGATCTTCTCCTCCTTGGTTTTTGGCTCTAGGAGACTATGCAATCATTTGCTACTCTGCCATTTGCTCCTTGCTGCTTGCTTAATTTCCCTGTGTCTCAGCCTCAGTTTCTTCAGCTGTGAAATGGAGACCATGTCTGCTCTGTAGTCTCTATAAGGACTGATTAAATAGCTACGTATCACAGTTATAGTGCCTGAAATGTAAGAAGGGCTCAAAAATGTTGTCAGAGTTAGAAGTCATTTTCTGAAACTTCAAGTCATAATCATGTCCATTTATTTTCTGACTTTTTTAACCTTCCACAGTTAGCAGATATTGCCCACCCCACCCAACCTCTACTGGTATTCAGAGGACAGATGAAGACTTTATGTAACTGAGGCTTCCTTTTTAACACGAAAGTCCTTTACCTTCAAAGTATAATTAACATTATACTATAATTTTATTATTACTGCTCCTGTTATTTCTGCAATTGCCACAGGAGGCGTGCCCTTAGGAATGGGCCTTAGGGTGTGTGGTGTGAGTCTGTTTTTAGTAGACTGTTAGACCCAGGATTGAAGCAACAGCAGAGTAGAGGGAATGATGAGCCACCAGTGCTTGGTGGCTTTTCCTGAAGTCCTGTCATTAGATTCCAGCTGAAGAGCGGAGGTTGACAGGTGATTTTGTTGTTGTCCTTGTTGTTGTTTGTTTTTGTTTTATTTTGCTTTTCTAACTTTGCTTTGAGTAAGTATATATTATAGTTCTGTCTTCTCAGTCTCCATGTGAGAAACCTAAGGCTCAGAAAGCTAAAGTGACTTGCCTTTCATGTTGCCAGCCCAACCTAGTACTTGAATAAGGCTCTCGTCAGATTTACATATAAAAGAAACACTGGCCAAGAAAGAGCCTTAGGATAATACCCATAAGACCTAAATCCTTTGCCTTTCTTCTACATCAAGCCCACTGGGACCCTGTTTAAAACCCCAGTTGTGACCTTGTTCCTTAGTCAACGTGGAGACTACCCTGAGGAAAAAACTCAAGGGAGCCAACCTCCTTCCTTGAGTATTATTAGAGAACAATCCCCTATAAAAGTTTAGTGGATGTTTCTTATTTAAAGCCTTGAGGAGACTTAAGCCTGCTGGGCTGCCCCTGCCTCCCCCGCAGCAGGGTCTGTCCAGGCCTCACAGGCTTCCTCTCTGAAGAAGACTCACTCAGGCTGCTTAAGCAACTATGACCAACACATTTTTCTCTCCACATAATGCTTGCTGGTTTAGAAAGTAGAATTACTGTCTTTGCAATTGAGATGCCTCAATTGTCTTTCTTTGAGCTCTTCTCTCACCTTTGCCCTGGTATCAAGTCAGTTTTCCTAAAATGTTTGATCAAGTTTAACATTAGAAAATTTATACCACTTTACATAGCCAATAAGAACAGTGTTTAGTTTCTGGAAAGCTCTTTCATAGTAATGACAATACCCCAACAACAAAAACATTATTTACCTAGAAAAATCAGCTATATATTCTTCTGAAGTTTATTGACAACAGTTGAACTTTTTTCTTTTAAATTGTTAAATTGTGGTATTGCCTGGTTACATTGAAAAAGCCCTGTTGTGGCATCTCACTTTCTTTTTCTGGTAGCTTCCTCTGTGGGCCTCTGGTTTCATTCATCTCAATTTGTTCTGAAAGTACTAAGGCGAATTTTCAAAGAGTCGTTAATTGTCAAAGAGCACAATGACTTATTGAAGTTTCAGATGTTGCTCTTTTCCAGGCTACCAGAGTTTGGAACAGATTCTCCATCCTCACCTCCATCCTAGTGTCAGATGAAAATATCAAAGGTTTCTTTTTTTCTGATGCTTGTCAAAAAATACCATTTCCAGCTAATTTGCCAAAGAGTAAAACCAAAACTCAAGAGGTACCTACTTATCTCAGGGTCACTACAAGGGGAGAAGAGAACTTGGAGAGTGTGCCCAAGTTTCTTCCCCATATAACCTCCATACAATCTCTAGAATATACCATCTGCAGTTTTCACATTCCACCCACCACCTGCATTGCTTCTTCATTTGTCAGTCTCTGAAAGCATCATAGGAGTCCAATGGTGACTACCAAAGAGGCAAAGACTTTTGAATATCAACAGAATACCTAAATCTTTCCATTGTTTCCTGGAACTACAATGAGATATCCTCACACTCTCTGGAGTTGGTGTAAGCCCTGAAATTGGATTACACTTGGCCTCTTGCCTCTGCCTGGGTAGTTGGTGTGCCTTGTCTGTATTGAGTGAAGCTTTTCCATCTGAATACTCATTCTTTGGAAGCTTCTTCTATACTCTTTTCATCTGGCCATGCTGGGTGTGGGTTTTGGAGACCAAAGGATTTCTGATGTAGCTGCTCATGTGGAGAAGCTTACCACAGCTTTCTTTTTCCTGAGCTATTTGTGGTAATGTCCTGGCAATTTGTTGAGCTGTTCAGTGAGTGATATCTTATTATTTTATTAAGTGGATGGGGTTTAATTTTAAGAAGGTTTGGGGCCTTGATGCTTTTCTTGCCAAGCTACTGTGTGCAAGTTTGCTCTTAAGATATCAGGGATAGGAAGGGCTATATTATCTCTTTTCCCCCTGAAAATGGAGTCTGGTCAGAGTTAGAAGTTATTTTCTGAAACTTCAAGTCATAATCATATCCATTTATTTTCTGACTTTTTTAACCTTCCACAGTTAGCAGATGTTGCCCACCCCACCCAACTTCTACTGGTATTCAGAGGACAAATGAAGACTTTATGTAACTGAGGCTTCCTTTTTAACACGAAAGTCCTTTACCTTCAAAGTGACCCTGACCTGAACTAGACTATACAGGTTATTAAGCCAAGAAGTAGTTTCTTTCTGTCTCTCCTTTTTCTTTTCTTTCTATTTGGTTTTGTTTTTATGTGTTTGTCCATGGAGTGCTGTGTGTGAAACCATTGGGGGAGGGGATAGGATACAGAGGTGAACTGGAGCCAGGGACACACAAAAATAACCATTCCAAAAGGAACTGGGGGAGGGGATTGTGTTATTTGTATTCCTTGGCACAAGAATCCAAAGTAATCCCAGGCTTCAACCCCCAGTTCCCCACAGTACTGTCCCAGCAGCCCATGTTAAAGGGTAGACCTTGCTGCTGCATAGATACATACATGTTCCTGTGAAATTTCTGGCAGTGAACTTGGGTTCTCCTTGAAATATTTTCTCTACCCAAATCAAGATTTTTGTGTTTTGAAAAATATTTTACATCAAGCTTTTCACGGAAACATTTCTATCCACATTATATCCTTTTAAATCTAAACCTGTGAGATGGACTTTACCATCTCCATTTTACTGATAAGGCTTAGAGAAAGAAAATCTAAAATTCACGTTGCTAATAAAGAACAGTACTCTGGAATTCAACCCATGACCACAATTGGTTTTTCAAGAATACTTTTTACCAACTCACCTTCTTTGGACCAGAATACTTCAGCAGCCGCAGGAGAGTCTCTATCTCAAAATAGGAAAAAGCCTTGATCATGTCAAAATACTTTTTTCCTCAAGAAGTTTAATGATGTTGCAAGCTTCAAATAATAGAAATTCAGATTCACTAATGTCTTTTGTAAAGTAACAATACCTGGTGGGAGGAATGTGGAATTTGAGATCAATCAAATAGTTCAAAATATGACTCTGTTCTTCAATAGATACGTGTCCTTTGCTTAGCCTTTTTCTTCATCTATGCATATATGAATGACAGACCACCTCAATGGGGCCTTCTGAGTGTTAAACGAAGTGACACACTAGCAGAGGGCCTAGCATCAACAAGAATCCAATGAAGAGAAATTTCCCTTCTCATTTTCACTTTGGCTCAAACTGATCTTTTCTACTTTGACTCCTGTTTCTTCCTGAGATGAGCTCTTTGTACATGTCACATTTGTCATCTCTTGAACAAGGCTTTTACCTTCCCACCCTTGTATTTTTATGCATATTGTCCCTTTCCTCTAAAGAGCCTCTTTTTAGCCCCTTTCTCCCATATACTCCCTCGATCATAATACAAAAATGAACTAAGTAAGTGGAATATGTTCACACCGTGTGCCATGATCGTCTAAAGAAGGGAATTGTTAGAGTAGAATTTAGGAGACTCATCTTATATGACGGGGATGGGTATATACCCTCTGTAACTTATTTGTGAAGCCAGGTATTACTCAGTGGAACACTGGCTAAATATTGACAACTGTTCTAGCGTATGGATTTGTATTTGTAATTCCCCCAAGATAAGATTTTACTGTCCCTCTTAATTTTATTAATCCATTCTAAACTGACAGATGTTGCAGTAGCCTTGAGCTCTTAGGGATTCTTCTTTCATTTCTGATTAAAAGATGAATTTCCTTCTTAAACCCGAGGGTCTAAGTGTACGCTTCACTTCTCTCCTAAACAGCTGGTTTGAGTGCCAGAAGTAAACTTAATTATTTTCTGTTGAACACTAAAGGAGCTTCTCAGTAACTGAGCCCCTTTTAAAATGTTCCCTTCTAGTACACAGAAGAATGGGATGGGGATAGTTATGTGGCAGTACCTGGTACCTTACAGGTGCATGGAGGACAGGATATTTTCTTTTTTATTTTGAAAGAGCCTAGGGAGAGTAAGCAGAGCTCAGAGAACTAATCTGTGTTGATCTCTCTTGTAGAGGGCACACAGAATTTGAGAACACTGAAATTCAGCCAGATAATGACCCAGAGTATGGTCAGTGTTCCAATATGGCTTGTCCTTTGTTCTTTCTTATTAGAATCCAGCTTTGGGATTTAATAGCACAGTAATTGCTAGTTCCTATCTATAGGGGTTGAGGACATCATCAGATGCTTTGTTTAATGCCAGAGAAGCTGAGGTTGTCTAAGTCACGGTCCTTTTTTAGGTTACTGGCAACTGTGTGAACTGCTTCTCCAGAAAGGAAGTTGGTCAGTATAAGAATTTTAATGAAGCCATTTACATTTTCCAGCCATAGGGGCTGATTCTCTTGTTTTTTTCCTCTTTGATTAGCCTACTTCCAAGATGAAGCTCATGTTCTGGTTCCAGGGCACCAGCCTTAGTGGGCACTTGTCCATTAGTGGCCTGGGACAATCATATTGGAGATCTCCCCTGACACCAGACACTTGCTATCATTTCAGCTTTCCTGTCGGCTGATCCTCTTAGCTCTTTTAAGGCCACCTGAGGTCATCTATTCTGTGGCATTTTACTGAATAGGACTGTGGCTGTGCTCTCTGTTGCTTTGGGTTGACTTAATGGCCATGATTTATTGAACTGCTGTGGGAGGTAAGCACCATGCAGGGTGCTTAACCTAAACTGTCTGTTCTCACAACAGCCCTTTAAGGTAGGTGTTATTACACCCATTTTACAGATGAGTATTAGAGAAATTAAATAACTTGCCCAGGGTATAAACAGTTACTAAATGCCAAAGCCCAGACTTAACTTCAAAGCCCTATTTTCTCCCTGTTTACAGAACGCTCAGAATGCCCCTGAAACTATAAAATCACTGTGGTATTTCACTCTAACATTGCTAGAGATTCCTATAACATTCATTCAACGATCTGAGCTGAATGTGTAGAGGCTTTAACCAATTTGAAAACAGTAAATGGCCATAGTTTTACAAGAAAACCCAGAAAAGCCCAAGTACATTAGACCAATTAGAATTGAAAAGCTTAAGTAAAAATACTCAATTTAAGGTCAACTGTTTATACTGACATGAAATCTATGGAAAATGAGGGAGCCAGGGTCATGTTTCTGAAATATGCAATTTTACAGTGGGAACGTGTTATAAAATGCCCTGCCACTGTTGTTTTCCTTGGGATTTAGGGTGAGAGACATGAAGGCTGACAACTCTCTTCCTGTTGTAGGTCAGAGCTTCAAGGAACTCTGTAATCTTCCCACCAGCTTTACTCTCTTCTAGAACTTACTGGTAAAATTAGATGCTGGCTGGACTTCAGTTGTTGAGTTTGAAAGCTTTCAGAGGCCCAGTCAGACAACAGCAGCAGACTGCTTTCTCACAGCTCCACTTTGGGAGACACTTTGTACAGACTAACACAGTTTGGTAAACTGATGAGTGTCTGACAATTCCCCCATAAAACACCATTAATAGCAATGCCCACAGAAGCAGAAGAAAATCATCTTTGTGCAGTTGATCTCCTTGGAAACAGGATCAGGCTGTATTTTGGGTTTACCCCATGCTACTTTTATGTCTCCATGCCACCCTGCCGTGTGCATACCGTTGCAGTTAGAAAACAACAGCAACTCTGTGAGTGTTTGGTTTGAATGATTTTATACACATTCTGATTGACTCTACAAGGCAGACATGGTAAAAAGGGTATGGGAAGAAATCACTTAGAGGGTCAGTGTGCTCCCAAAGCAACATTGAACATTTATCTCAGTTGACACATTTTGCTTGGAAGTCAGAGAAGTAGACTGAGTTACCCCCGTCAGAACATAAAGAGATGGAGACCAAAAGCAGACTGAAAAGGGCCAACCCATTAGGGAAAGTCCCTCCCTGGGGAGCGGTGGGCAGGGAAGGAGGTTAGATGGCAGTTATTAAGTACTGAACCAAGAATATGTTCAGAGGCTGCTACCCAAGAAAATCTTTCTTCCCAGACTTAGCTGGGCAGGGGATGGTTAAGGGAAAGGAGTTCTGCTTATTCTCTGCCGCAGGATGCCACCCCCTGACCCTTTATAAGTCAGCCTCGCTTGATTACTCCTTTTAATTCAAGACTCAAAACAGCTTGTAAAGTGTTGTTTTTTTATCATTCCTTTCCAGATTGTGTAGCCCACACTGTAGCACGAGCTCTCCCTTTGTCTACATCTGTTTTCCAACCTCATTACTCTTTTGTTATTACATTCATTAAAAAAAAAGCTGTTTATTTCTTTTCTGCATGTTTTTCTCCAGTTTCAAAAGCTGAAATAGTAAATCATGTGCTGTTTGATGTGACCATCTTCATGATTTCTAGTAAATGAATTGATGGTTGCACGTAACCACTGCTTGAACTGGCTGAACCTTGTTGTTTAAATTAGCTGTACCAAGCCTAGGCTCCCAACTCACATAAGTTTGTTTCACTATAGCCTGAGGTTGTCAAGTCTTCTCATTTGTATGCCAGAATGTTATCAGGACTACTGTGGAACTAGTGTGACTCCTAAGCTGGAAAACCAAGCCTTAGGGTTTAGGGTGGTTTTACTTATTGAAGAGAAATCTAGGAGTAATGAGACAGGCCCATTAACACCACTTTTGTCTGTCCTGGTAGGAAGCACTATCCAACACAGTACAATAAGAACCAGAGATTAGAGCAGGAACTGGAAAGAAGGAGACATGGCTGACCTCATGATATGATTTGCTACATAGAAAATCTGAGAGAAACTGGCCTGGATGTATAGCTGAGTGTTAGAGTGCTTGCCTAGCATGTACAAGTTCCTGCATTAATCCTCAACACTAAGAAAAGAAAAAGAAAATTCAGGCGAATCAGCAAACCCTTAGCATTGATTATTTTTTTATCTTTTATTGCTGGATATTATTACATCATGCCAACAATAACCTACAAAGAACAAAAAATCCTGTTTGCAATAATCAACAGCACAAAGAAGCTAGATTAATCCTTAAAAAATGTAAAACTTGTATAGGAAATTTATAAGACAAAGTTAAAGAACCTAAATAGATGGAAATAACATATTCATGGATAGAAAGACAGTATTTTTAAATTGTCATTTATTCCTAGATCTGGAAATTATATGAAATTCTAATGAGAACAATAAGAAAGTTGTGCTTGTTTATTTGTTTGGTACTGGGGATTGAACCCAGATGCATTTTACCAATGAGCCACATCCCCAGCTCTTTTTCTTTTTTATTATGAGACAGCTTCTTGCTAAGTTAATAAGGACTCTCACCACGTTTCTGGGGGCTCACCTTGAACTTGCAATCCTCCTTCCTCAGCCTCCCAAGTTTCTGGAATTATAGATGTGTGCCACTACACCCAGCTGGCCCATGATAGTTTTGAATCAATAGTAGTCCTGGCAGGAAACCAGTAGCATGCACAGAGCTTAGGAAAACCAAGAAACCAGTAGGGGAAGATGAAACATGCCAACTGAGCAAAAGCAAGATACCTTCAGCACCCTGGACCTGAACTGCAAGGGAGTAGAGAGGTTATCAGAACCCAGACATTGCTGTGGCTCTTTCTGTAGGAGAGGTCAAACCTGACATGCCTCTGGGTGACAAACAGCATCTAGTAACCTGGATACAGTAGTGAGAGGGTCCAGGGAGAAGTACCATTACCTGTTTCTTCTTTGCCTTTCATTCTTCTTCCATTGACTCTTATTAGCTGAATCAGGGAAGAAGGATCCAGTTGATGCCATCTATCAGCCTCTCAGAGCAATGTAGAGAAGTGTAGAATGTGTATCTGAAGGAGCAGAGGTTCTCCAGAATGAATTTTTTTCCATTCAAGTTTATTATAAAACTGTAATAATTAAGTAGATGGTGTTGTTACAGAGAAAAACATATGGTGGAACAAAATCCACATATATGTGGAAACTTAATTTATGACAGAGGTAGGTAGCATTACAAATCAGTGCTAAAAGGGGACCATTCAATAAATCAAGCTGGAACAAATGGTAATCCATATGGGAAAAATTTGAGGGCTGGAGAGGTGGCTCAGTGGTTGGAGTGCTTGCCTAGTACGTGCGAGGACCCAGGTTCAAATCCCAGAACCACGTATACAACTAAGTTTTATAAAAACAAAAATCAGATGAAAAAAAAATAAATGAAACTGACTGTTTCTTTCTCTTCTGACTCTCTCTCTTAAAAAAAAGAAAAGAAAAATTTGATAATACTTGCTAGGAGAGCAAAAATTAAAAACTGACCCTAAGGATCAGGATATGGAAACTCATACCCTATTGGTAGAAGTCTGAATCAATGCAATCCCTTCAGAGGGTTTTTTTTTGTTGTTGTTGTTGTTTTTGGGGGTTTTTTTTGTTTGTTTTTTTGGGGTTTTTTTGGTTCCAGGGATTTAAACCAGGGGCACTTTACTACTGAGCCACATCCCCACCCCTATTTTAGTTTTGAGACAGGATCTCACTAAGTTGCTGAGGCTGTTCTTGAACTTGAGGTTCTCCTGCCTCATCCTCCCTAAGTCACTGGGATTATAGGCATACACCACCACGCCTAGCCAGGAGGCACTTTTCAATATCTAATAATGTCACATAGATTCTAGAGCCAGAGTACTCCCATCTATAACAAGGGGATAATAACAGAATCCTCAGGTTTTTATGAAGAGTAAGTGAGTTAATGTATGTAAAGTGCTTAGAACAATGGTTGGTACAAAATAAAAACTGTTTTTTTGTTTGGTTGGTTGGGTTTTTGTTTGTTTGTTTGTTTGTTTGTTGTTTTGGGGTTTTTTGTACCAGGGATTGAACCTGGGAGTGCTTAACCACTGAACCACATCCCCAGCCCTTTTTAGATTTTATTTTGAGACAGACTGTCACTCAGTTGCTGAGGCTGGCTTTGAACTTAACAATCCTCCTGCCTCAGCCTCCCAAGTCACTGGGATTACAGGCATGTGCCACCACACCTGGCAGTAAAGACTATTTGAATGTCAGTTATTGTTGTGTATAATATCTTGCAGTTATAACTCTACTTACATAATTCAGATAAAAATTTGACTTATGTAAATTACTTATTTAATTATGTTCATTGCCAGTGAACAAAAAGAATACATTAGAAATCATTAGGTATTCATTGTATAACAGAAAAATGAATGATTTAGGCTTTACTCTACAAAAACATCTTCCTTTTTTACCACCAGGTAGTATATTTGCCAGTGTTGGGATGAATAGTGTTGTCTTGGCCTTGGCCTTTGTGTAAGAAAGTTTAAATAACCATGATCTTTACACTAAAAAATCTTTGACTATACCATTTTTGTAGTAAGTACTTGTGAACTTACATCTTGTCTTACTGAGCTGGGGAATAGTTACCCTTTCCCTCCATAAAAGACAAGTATCTTTATCTTGTGAAAGCCCAGTGTCACCTTTCAAAGATGCTAAAATATTTCCCTTCCTCTTCTCTAAAGAGTTGTTGTTTGATTTTCTTTTTTTTGTAAAAATATGAAATCCATTTGAAAGCTTTTGCAGTCTAGGTCAGTTTTTACCAAGGGCAGTTTGTCCTCATTTTCATTAAAATGACATTTATTCTAGACACACCATTTTTTATCTTTAACAAGCAATTTGATGCTTTTCATATGAACATGTCTATAACAACCATGTTAGCAATTATAGGATTGTGTTTTAACATTTGACCTTGTTTTTCACTCAAGTACTTGGGGCATTAGTCATAATGTTCAGTGCTAAGAAAAAAAGCAATAGATGAAGGAAACAAATGACTTTAAAAGAAGAGGAGACAAACACACACACCCTGACATATTAGTGGACAAAGGAGATGGCCCCATGCATTTGAGAAAGCTTTAGGATAGGAGAATTAGTTTCCAAAGGAAAGTGTGAGAAGCACCTTCGGCTTGAATGATTTAACATTCCACCAAGATGTGGTATCTGAGAAGCTGTATCTACGCGTAGAGAGATGAAACAAGAGGCCTAGGAAAATTTTCCTGTCCAGTGTCCTCAGGGTTTACCAAGATGACCTTACATGTAGATGCTGTTTTCTGAAACTGACATATTTAGGAAGTCTTTTTAAAGATCTGGTTGTTACAGTAAGGCTGACTCACAGCCCTTTGCACCTTCTGCTGTTGTTCAGTCCATCGCATGCTGTGTTAGAAACTTTCTGTAATCTAAGCCTATTTAGTCTATTTGCTCCCACTTTGTAAACACCCTTTTCCCATAGTTGCAAATGTCTCCACTATTATTTGTTTCAATTTGTAAATTGCAGAAGGACTCGAATAAACAGTGTCCTCACGCACACACACTCATCTGTTGCCAAGGATGAACTATCTCTGGCCAGAGATACCTTCAAAAGGGACCTCCATGTTTTCTTTATAGAGCCGAGGTTCCAAAAGCAAAGTTCTTTTCTTCTTGTCCTCTTTCTGCTAGGATAGGAAAGTGAGTGTTTACATTGCCACAGTGTTTGGTGACTTCAAAAATATTATGTAGTGATGTCAAGTATTTTATTTCTTTGGAAACAAACAATAGACTGGTCCCCCAGAAATGTTCAGACCCATTACAAACAGTTGCAGTGCTGGGCCAGTTCTTATTTATCTTCAAGTTCCCAACGCTTGCCTGCATTTGGTGGGTGAGTGAGGGAGTGAATAAATGAATGAATGCCATGCTTCCAAAAACTGTTCCTTGGCAAGAAGCATGAGTTGCCCTTAGGCTTACGGTCCAATTCCAAACCCAAGGGGAGGTGGTAAGGCGGTGAAACAGAATTTTCCAGAGCAAAGGACTACGTAAAAAAGAACCATTTGACCTGAAACATGGCCATAGGGTAAAAGACTGCTCTCTTTTGTTTTATTCTCCTCTATTCTTAAGAACCTATCCTACATAGGTTTGCATGTGTTCAGAGATAACTGAAAATCCATACCTTACCCCCCCCCCAAAAAAAACTGGGTCATATATCTCTTGAATATTTAATGTAATGTCCTACATTTTGTGCGTGGAAAGAAACTGTTACTCACTTGGGGATGTCACTTAGGCCACAGATAGGCTGTCATAGGCTGTCATTCACTGAAGATTCTGTACCCGTAGTCATATTTGTTCTTGAGCACTCTGCACTTCTACTTCTTCCATCCTTCTCTGTTTTGCATTTGTTTTTCATTCATTTATTAGTATATTCTGTAAACTAAAGATTCTGTTGACCACTTGGACTTGAAAATGATTAAGACATCTTTAGGATGTATTTCTCAATCCAGTTGGGAAGGCAGGATTATATATAGTAAATGAGAGTTTTGGTCTATCCTTCTCTTTTTGTATCATCTCCTGCCACTGCTTTATTTTTTAGTTTTCTTTTGCTCCTCCATTACCAGATTCAGTGTATTTTTTTAAAGAGAGAGGGACAGTAAGAGAGAGAGAGAGAATTAATTATTTAGCTCCTTCATATGGCCTTCACTGCTCAGAAACTCGTGTGCATGGTGCAGGGATTCAAACTCATGTGCTAGCACATGCAAGGCAAGCACTGTAACCACTGAGCCACCACTCCAGCCCTCAATGTATTTATGATGGTAGAAAGATACATAACATAAAATTTACCATTGTAACCATTTTTAAGTGTGTTGTGTGTGATACCATAGAGTATATGTGTGTTATTGTGCAACCAGTCTCTAAAACCTTTTCATCTTCCAAAACTGAAGTTCTTCACCCACTGAATTCCCCATTCTCCCCTCCCCATGTCCTAGTCCCCAACAGTCACATTCTACTTAGTGTTTATATGAATTGTACCATAGATTGCATATGTAAATAAAATCTTACAGTATGTGCCATGACTGTTTATTTCACTTAGCATAATGTCTTCAAGGCTCATTCACGTTGTGGCATATGATAGGATCTCCCTTTTTTATAAGATTGAGACATACTTCACTGTGTGTATATATCACATTTTCTTTACACATTTATCCATGGTTGGACATTTAGGTTGCTTCCATATCCAGGCTATTATGAATAATGCTGAAATGAACATGTGTGTACAAATTTCTCTTCAACCTCTGATTGCAGTTTTTTTTAATATATACCAGGAAGTGCAGTTGCTGGATTATATGGTGTTTCTGGATTATATGGTGTTTCTATTTTTTATTTTTTTAGGAGTATCTAGACCGTTTTCCAAAGCAACTATTCCATTTCACATTCCCACCAATACACAAGGGTTCCAATTTCTCTATATCCCTGCCAACACTTTTTATTTTTTGTCTCTTTTTCCATATTGGCTATCCTAATGTGTGTGAAGTGATATATCATTGTGAGTTTGAATGCATTTCCCTGTAATTAGTGGTGGTGTGCTTCTTTACATATGCCTTTAGATCACTTATGCATAGTCTTTGGATATATGTCTATTCAAATTCTTCACTCATTTTTTAATTGATTTAGATTTTTAGTGGTTGTTAAGTAGTAAGAAGTTCTTTATATATTCTGAATATAATTCTTTATCATATATGGTTTGCAAATGTTTTCTCCCATTCTGTAATTTTATTTTTCAATATAATTTCCTTTGCTGCACAGATTTTAAGTTTCATATAGTCCAATTTGTCTTTTTGCTTTTGTTGTCTGTGCTTTTGATGCCGTATCTAGAAAATCATTACTGGATTCATTGTCATGAAGCTTGTCCCATGTGCTTTCTTCTAGTAGTTCTACAGTTTTAGCTTCATATTTAGATCTTTAATCTATTTTGAGTAGACATTTGTACATGTACATGGTGTTAGGTATATGTACAACTTCATTTTTTGTGTGTATCTGTTGGTCGAAGAGACTCTTTTCAAATTATTTTTTAAAGGAAAATCTGTAATACCCTCTTTTTTCTACAGGAAATTGCTTCAAAATTATTGTTGTGTGCTGAAGTCATCAGTGAATATGCAGCCAAAATTAAAAGAAAAAAAAGAGTTAATAGTCTTGTTAAATAATTAATAAAAATTACTAGGTTATTTTTCAGCATTCATTGATAATTATTTTTTCAACTTTTAAAAATATGTCATTTGAATGATCTTTCCTCATTCTAAGTAAAAATTACTTTCATACTTACATTTCAATTTTTACTTTCTTTTTCTCAGTGGAAGCTCTTAAAATTGTGTAAGTTTTAGGCTACCCAAAACTATATCTACCCCTGTTCAGATGCATTAGGGGTTTTATCTTTTTTTTTTTTTTTTTTCTGGTACCAGGGATTGAACCCAGAAGCACTCAACCACTAAGCCACATCCCTAACCCTTTTTAGTTTTTATTTTGAGACAGGGTCTCATTAAAGTGCTTAGGGCCTTACTAAGTTGCTGAGGCTGGCCTCTAACTTAGAATCCTCCTATCTCAACCTCCTGAGTTAGTGGGATTACAGGCATGCCACCATGCTTGGCTGTTTGGTTGTTTGTTGTATCACTTTTGCATTGTCTCTGGACTTATTGGCCTTTATAACTGAAACAGACAATTGTTTAATGATTTCCCTTCACCGTCATACGAGAAATATCCTTTGGCTCTCTCTCTTGTGCTTTCTTGTGTTCCATGTACTCTTTCTTGGCTTATTCCCTGGTTTTGGTGCAGGATATACTCCTGTGCTTCCATTCCCAATTTCTTGCTTTGTGTAGATTGGAGTTTTAATTTTTCATAATTTTCCTTCAGCCTAAAGATTTCCTTTACCATTTCCTGAAATACCAGTATGTTAGTTAGAATTTTTCCAGTTTTTATTAATCTGAAAATGTCTATTTTGGTATTATTTTATAGAAAATCCTATAAAATCCATTTTTAAAAAGCTACTGTAGCTGCTGAAGTGGTGTCTCAGTAATTAAAGTGCATGCCTGGCATGTGCTAGGACCTGAGTTTAAACCCCAGAACCACGTACACAACTAATTGTATAACAAAGGCCAGATGAAAAAATAAATTTAAAAAATTGATTCTCTTTCTCGCTCACTCTCTCTAAAAAAAACAAAAAACCCCCAAAAAAACAAACAAACAAAGAAAACTACTATGGGGGCTGGAGCAGTGGATCGGTGGTTACAGTGCTTGCCTAGCATGCACAAGTACACGGATCAAACCCCAGCACCCACATACACAACTAAGTGTCAGAGCAACGAAAGCCATGTGGAAAAAAACTCAATAAAAATTGATTCTGTGTGTCTCTCTATCACTGTCCTTCTCTCTTTAAAAAAAAAAACCTACTGTAACTTAGATATTAACAAAGAATCAGAGTATAAGATCAATATGTAAAAATTAATTGACCACCTATAACAATCAGAAACTGAAATTGAAAAAATGACTCCACTTATAATTACTTAAGTTTTTAATACAACTTCCTTAATTGTATATGATAAACAATTATTTGTAGGGATTAGACTTATGCATAACCTTATGTTATTGTGGGAGTTGTTAACAAATTCTGTTGTCTTTGGGTTGGGAATGTAGCTCACTGGTAGAGTGCTAGCCTAGCTTGCACAAGGTCCTGGGTTCAATTCCCAGCACTGCAAAAGAGAAAAACAAAAAACAAAAAAAAAATCATTTTTCTGTTGTTTTTGAAGCTCCTGTTGGGCCTGACAGTGCATCAGGGTGAAGCTGGGAGGAAAGCTCAGTGCTGAGTGGCAGAGTCGAAGGGCAAATGAGCACATGCGTGTTTCTCAACAGTAATAGCTTTGATAAAATAGCAGGAGCTGGCACTCTTCCCTGCAGAGCTGCACATGCACCTGACCCAGGATTCAGAAACTCTGAAGAGGCTATCTGGAGAGAGCTGAAGAGATACACAGGCCTTGCAGGTTGGCTAACACCTGAGCAATAGTATGCACAAGCTGCAGAAGTGCAGCGTGTCTTCCATTTATCCTTCAGAGTGTATTAATTGCTGCTACACTTCTATTTTCTACATCTCACGAAAGTTTTTCTTGTAGCCAGCTCCAACTCATAATCATACAGAGAGGAGAATGCTCAGAAACATAGTTTCAGCCTAGCTAGTTCATACAGTACAAATTCATCACGATACTTCATTTGTTTTTATAGTCTTAGGTACGAAATTTTATAGACATCAGCCCATTCTGCATGTTGCAGGATATAATATAAATATACAAAAAGTATATGTATTTCTGTTCAGTAGCAATGAGCAAACCAAAGAAACTAGGAAAACAATTCCATTTATAATAGCATCAAAAAGATAAAATGCTTAGGAATAAATCTAACAAAAGAAATATAAACTGTATACCCTAAAAATGACAAAACAGAAGAAATTACAGGAGACCTAAATAAATGGAAATATATCTTGTGTTCATAGATCACAAGACAATATTGTTAAGATGGCGTTGCTTCCCAAATTGATCTACAGATGCTGCACTATCCCTGTCAAAGTCACAGCTGACTTCTTTGCAGAAATTCACAAGTTGATCTTGAATTTCCTATGTAAATTTAAGGGATGAAGAATAACCAAAACAATCTTGGAAAGGTTCAAAGTTAAAAGCCTCAACTTCAACAAGACCACCCAGAAAATTCTAGAAGGAAAGAATAGTCTTGTCAACAGGTGGTAATGGGACAACTGTATATCCAACCACAAAAGAATGAAGTTTGACCCTACCTCACACCATATTAAAAAATGAACTCAGAGCTGGTAGTTTAGCTCAGTGGTGGAACACATGTTTAGCATAAGTTAGGCCCTGTGTTCCATACACAGCACCAAAAACAAATAAATACAACAGTAAAAAGAACAGTTAAAGTGGATTAAAACCCAAATGTAAGAGCTAAAACTATAAAACTCTCAGAAGAAAATGTACATTCAGATCTTTGTGACTAAGCATTAGATAGTGGTTTCTTAGATATGACATAAAAAAATAAACAAAAAAAAAGCAGATAAACTAGATATTATAAAAACTGAAAAGATTTGGGCTTGAAAAGTCAGCATCAGGAAAGTAAACAGACAGCACCCAGAAAAGAAGAACATTTTTGCAAGTCATATATCTGATAAGGGACTTGTATTTAGAATAAATAAAGAACTATAACTCAATAAAAACTAATTTTAAAATGGGCAATGGATCTGAATAGATAATTGTCCAAAGAAGATATACAGATGGGTGTGGTGGCACATGCTTATAATCCCAGTAGCTGAGGGGGCTGTGGCAGGAGGACTCTTAAGTTCAAAACCAGCCTCAGCAACTTAATGAGACCCTGTCCCAAAAGTTAAAAAAGGGGGGCGGGAGAGCTTGGAATGTGACTCAATGGTTGAGTGCCCCTGAGTTTACTCCCTGATACACACACACACAGTCCTAACAAGTAATGATAAAGAAGTGGACAATTTGTAACCCTCATTCTCTGCTGCAGGGAATGTAAAGTGGTACAGCCCCTTTGGATCTGGCAAAACTTCAAATGGTTAAACAGAATTACTATATGATGTAGCAATCCGACACATATACCTAAGAGAAATGAAAACATGTCCACGCAAAAACTTGTACACAAATGTTCCTAACTGCATTGCTCATAATAGAGAAAACGTAGAAACAAGTATCTGTCAACTGATATACCCAAAGGAATTGATAAACAGTGACAGAAACAAATGGTTACGCACCGATATTCACTGCAGCATTATTCATGGTAGCCAAATGATGGAGACAACCCAACTATCCCTCAACAGAGTAATGGATAAACAAAAAATGTGGTATGTCTACACAGAATAGTTTTTTCATAAAAAGGAGTAAAATGTTCATACAAGCTGCAGCATAGTTGAACCTTGCAAATATTTGTGACTGGTAGAAGCCATTCACAAAGGGCAGTGTATTGTACTGTTCCATTTATGTGGAATATGCACACTAGGCAAATCTATAGAGACAAAGTAAATTATTAAGTATCTAGGACCAGGAGTATGGAGAGATTGGGTGGTGATAAGGTGTACATGTGTCTCTAAGGGGTAATCAAAATGTTCTAAAATAGATTGTAGCAATGTTCACACAATTCTATTATACACTAAAAGCCATTGAATTGTACCCTTTAAGAGGGTAAACTTTCTTGTTTATTTGTTTGGTTTTTTCGTACTACTGGTTGAACCCAGGTGTGTTTTACCACTGAGGTACATCCCCAGATCTTTTTGTTTTTAAAATTTTGAGATAGGGGCTGGCCACATGCCTATAACCCCAGCAACCTGGGAGGCTGAGGCAAGAGGATCATATTAGTGAGAACTTGCCTCAAAATAAAAAATAAAAACAACTAGGAATGTGGCTCAGTAGTAAAGCACCCCTGGGTTCAGTCCCCAATACAAAAAAAAAAAAAAATTTTTTTTTTTTTGAGATAAGGTCTTGCTAAGTTGCTAAGGCTGGACTTGAACTTGTGATCCTCCTGCCTCAGACTTTCAAGTCATAGGGATTACAGGCATGTGTACCATGTCCAGTGAATTATATTTCAGTAAATCTCTGTGGGTTTCTCTCCTTCCTTTCTTGTTCTTTTTCTTTTATTTTCTTTCTTTCTTTTATTTATTTTTTTCTTTCCAGCGGTTGGTACCAGGGATTGAACCCAGAGGTGCTTAACCACTAAGCCACATCCCCAGTCCTTTTTAGTTTAGTTTTTTTTTTTTTTTTCTTTGAGGCAGGGCCTTACTAAGTTGCTGAGGGTGGTCTGAAACTAGCAATCCTCCTGTTTCGGTCTCCAGAGTCACTGGGATTACAGGAGCGCACCACTGGCTGTTTTTTTTTTTTTTTTTTTTTAAGGTAAGCTAGGATTGGCATACCTAACAGAATAGAAGCTCTTGCTTGTTTTCCTTTTCCTCAGTCAGTCAGTCATTCCTTTTGTGGCTGTTTTCCTTACTTTTTGGATTCTTCTTGAATGGCTGTTTCTGCCTAGCTTACAGTGGCTAAAAGATCCACAAGCCACTTTGTATTAAACAAACTTCCCTGGGCCCTTAGTGGAGGATATTTTTACAAAAACTGTGGATCTAATTTTTATGTGGCCCAATGTCTGTTCATTAGTCCCCATCACTACCATTGGGATAAGCATATATTACACTCAGTCTTAATCCCTTTGGGATTGGAGGGCACAGAGTTGTTCACTCCGTTCTGGTATAGACCACAAACCATGTTTAAAATAGTGAGCCAAGCCATTGGTCCTCTGTGGTGAGGTGGCATTGGTTCCTCTGCTTGAGTTAAAAAAAAAAAAAAAAAAAGCCAGGCAGGTAATCACAAGCCAAGTTGGGCTTGGCTACTCTAGGTTTCCTGAATGACTGTGGCAGTGAAAGTTTTGCCAAGCCTCCTTCTACTGGCTTCTCCCCTCTCCTGGTCGGTTGGTGACACTCACTCACTCTCTCTTTCTCTCTCTCTCTCTCTCTCTCTCTCTGTTAACCCTTTATTTAGCCTGGTTCCAGAGCTGAACACTTTAGTTAAATGTTCATCTCTCTAATAGTTCTTTTCCCACTGCCAGCAGAACTCAAAATAACCCTCTAGTTCAGTGAAGAGTAGTGTGGTAAGGGAGTTTAGAGCCCTTACAGTCCAAGCCCCCTGCTTCACATTGAAGGACTGAAACCCAGAGGGAGGAGACATTGTTCCAGAGTTCCCCAGCAAGTTAGAGTGGGGCTGCCACTAGTAGTTATCTCCCTTTTTTGGTTCAGCACTCTTCCCACATCCCCCCCCATAAGTGAATGGGTTTCATTCATTTTTATTTTTATATTAATGTGCTGCGGATCAAATGCAGGGCCTCATGCATGCTAAGCATGTGTTCTACCACTGACCAACACCTGCAGCCTATCTTTCCACTTCTGAATAAAGGTATACATTTCATTAAGGAGCAGGATTTTGTGCATGTTCTGACCACTTTCAGTTCTCCTTGTGATAGATGCAGACATAGGATAAACAATGGCTCACCTCAAAGGCAGTTCTAGTTCTTCAAGTCCAAGAAGCTCTTGGGTGCCATACAAGGATCGAATACAAGAGAGTGATCAGATTTATCTCTGGAAAGGAATGTGAGGTACTTAATCTGATACAATATCTAATTTGAGCCAGGCATGGTGACACATGCTTATAATCCCAGCAGCTTGGGAGGCTGAGGCAGGAGAATCCCAAGTTCAAAGTCAGACTCAGCAACTTAGCAAGAACCTGTCTCAAAACAAAAAAATAAAGAAGAGGACTGAAGAGGTGGCTTAGCAGTAAAGTACTTGCCTGGAATGCACAAGGACTCAGGTTTGATTCCCAGCACCACATATAATTAAGTGGAGGAAAAACAAAAATCAGATGAAAAAATAAAATTGACCCCCCCATTCCTCTCCCTGTCTTCAAAAACAAAAACCACGAAGGAGTAGGGATGTTGCTCAGTGGTTACACACCCTTGAGTTTAATCCCTGGTAACAAAAAAAGAAAGAGTATCTAATTTATAGTCAAGATCTAGGTTCAAGTCACAACTGTACAATATAAAGATTTTGTATTTTGGGTGAATGACTCTTTTGAGCTTGGGTAGGTCTGTGTAACAGGAAGGAACAACAGTGCTTACCTTGGAATATGGTTGTATACCTTTGATGAAGTGATGGGTGTAAAAACTTATTACTTGAAATAAAAGTCTTATTCATATGAAAAGATTGGTATTACAATGTGTGTACTTGCTCAGCAAGAGCTGCCCTCTCCAAGTGTATTCTTATGAAAACATTCTTTTCATATCTTGGAGATTTTCCCTTTTTAGTACTTACAGAATATCCTCCTTACTTTTAGAGATAATTCAGTTTTCTAAATTTTATTTAACAACCCCTATTGTGTCAATTTTTTTTCATTATTCACAGTGCTAGCATAGATATTTTACATCTTTGGACATTTGTGTAATTTTACAATAACAAAATTGTACACAATTCCATAATTGTACAGTTAGTTCCTAGAAGTAGAATTCCAAGGTCAAAAGATATGTGATCTCCGAAATTTTTTTGTAATTTTATTTATTTTTTAAGAGAGAAAGGGACAGTAAGAGAGAGAGAAAAAGAGAATTAACTTTATTTAGTTTTTCATGTGGCTTTTGTTGCTTTGATTCTTCATTGTGTTTGTGGGTGCTGGGGTTCAAACCTACATCCTCACGCATGTCAGGCAAACACTGCAACCACTGAGCCACAGTTCCAGCCCCTGTAATTTTATTGCATAATGTCAAATTTCCCATCATAGTTGCTATATTAATATATACTCCCACAAACAATGCATTGTAGTGTTTGTCTGTCTACACCTTGCCAGCAGAGTGTTATCAGATTTTTCTGTTGCACTGTAGTTTTAATTTACATTTCTCTTAAACTGGTATTGTGCATCTATTCATGTATTTAAATATCATATTTACTTCATTCTCTGTGTTTCATTGCTTTTTTTTTTTGTTATTGGCCTCATTCTTATTTATTTGGAAGAACTTTATATGACTAAGCAAATGAGCTCTCTGATACATATATTACAATTTGTTTTGCATTTGCCAGTATCTTGTAACATATTAACATATTTATTATATTTTGCCATACAACTGTTTTAAAATTGTGTTTAGATTTATCAGTAATTCTAATGGTTTCTGGGGTTTGCATCTTGCTTAGAATAGCTTTCTCCATTTCTCTATTGTTTAAAAACTTGTTTTCATGATAAACCTTTACTCTCTTCTGTTACTTCCTTTCCACAATAATGTTGTACACATAACAGATGTTCAAGAGCTTTTTTGCTAAACAACTCTTTCAATTTAGGCTGTTTAATATAATGAAAGGAACACTGAATTTGGATTTGGAAGGCCTCATTGACAGCTATTTGAACCAGACAGTTACTGTGTGGCCTCTTGATTTTTTTTGTACATATCTAATAAGATCAAATGAATGAATTTGATTAAGTGCTTTTTAAAAATGTAAAGAATTATTTGAGGGGCTGGAGCGGTGGCTCAATGGGTTCAGCACTTGCCTGGCAAGCACGAGGACCTGGGTTCAAACCCCAGCACCACGTACACAACTGAGTGTTGGAGCAACTAAGGCCATGTGAAAAACTAAATAAAGTTGTTTCTCTCTTTCTCTGTCTGTCTCACTGTCCCTCTGTCTTTAAAAAAAAAAAAACAAAAGAATTATTTGATATAGTTTTCCAGTGAATAGATTCTTACATGCTTTTGTTGTATTTCTTCATAATTGGTCTCGGGTTTGGAATAAAATTTTCTGTAGGAAAAAACAAACCTCTTAAGTGTGAAATTTCCTTTTTGCTTCTTTGGAAATATCTTACCAATGAGAAGGTTTCCTGAACTTTGATTGGAGTTGGAAAAGGCAGGGAGTATGGGCCTCTATTGAGAGGTTCCCCCAAAGGTCCAGACTAGTAATTTCCTTCTAAGAGTTGGATGGTTGGAAAATATGATATTTGGATAATCAAAATCCAGTTCATTTTTATTGTGCCAAGAGAGTTCAAAAGCAAGTTCTTTGGGGAAGTCAGTTTACTATTAGACAGATGTAACTTCCTGTGTCAGTGAGGGAAAGTTCCTGAGCTCGACCTATGGAGGCTTCAAGGACATATTGAAATTATAGGAAGCTATGTTTGGATTGGTCCTTCTTAATAAAGTAGATAAGCTGAGTTGAATGAAAAGGAAGGGAGCCAATTCACGTAGGGTACTGTGGCCCAAACCCTTCCAGATGTCTCTATACTTCCCTTTCGGAGTCTTGGACACTATTATTTTAATTTCCATCCTAGTTTAACGAATTGGTCAAATTATATCATCTCTTTATGTTCCTAAAATGTGACTCTTTAAGCATTTTTTTGTTGAGGTAAATTTCTCATACAGAGAAATGCCCATATCCTAAATGTGTAACTAAATAATTTTTAATAAGTGGAAACACATTTGTATGCTTGTGCACTATAATTTTGTCCTTTTAAAATGAAAAATAAAGTAACACGTGGCATCTTATACCTAAATAATACTGTGATGTTGTAATGATTCTAGAAATTGTGCTGGTTGTTTCATTCCACTTTGTTCCTTATGTATTGCAAACAATTAGGCAGCCAGGACATTCAATGGTACTATCTACTTCCTTCAGAGATTTTACCATTTTATTAATGCTTTAATACTAATGCCATCATTGGAAAAGTACCAGTGAATCCAATTAGTCTTGGTTTCCTCCATTTAAGCACCCTCCCTGTACCTGGCATTTCACATTATTTTCATTCTTCCCCTCTGTCCCCACTCATAGGGAGGCAGAGGTAAGGAAGGGATAGCCAGATGGATTCAGAGAGCAGTTGTATGAAAATGTGGCTGGAAAACTAAACTGGCTTTTAAGCAGTGTGAACTTGACCTAACTCAATTGGACAGCTTTAATTGTACTTTTGGTATTAGGATCTGAGGACTCATGGACCTTTGGGGCTTCCTCTGCCTCTGCCATTAGTAGTGTAGTCCAAGACTGCATTTTCCTCTGCCATTCTGGCTTCGACTGTTTGGCTTTTCAACCCACCTGGACATTGATTTGTTGCCCTGAGGCCAAACAAATTGTTACAAAGGTGAAGAATCCTCAGAAGAGCTGTGGGGTATTTGCTGGGAAAGCACCTCTCACTAGTGAAGGGATGTGCCCAGGCAGGGCAAGGCATCGCAGTTTGACCTGGAGCCTCCTCAGAAGGAGCAGCAGAAGCCTTCCTGATACCTAGTTAATGCCTCACACCTATTTGCTGAATGGATGGGTGAGTGATGTTCTGAAAGACTTCTCCTGGCCATCTGGTCTGTGGGATTCTTGAAGCTTTGTTAACCAAAGTCCTGCCCTCGGTCTCAGAATATGCTGCTATCTTGTGGTCTACTAACTGGTACTGACCTGGGGGCCTTTTCTGCCCCCCAGTGAATCAAACCAGCTACCCTGAAACTGCCTATGTGTCAGCAGACCAAGGATCCTATCAACCAGGGCCATGAACAATGTCACTGCAGAGCTAAATTTGGATCCTCTGCTTTGCCTGTCCTTCTAGGCTATTTTCTTCTTGCTAAAATGTAGAAAGGGTGGAGGAAACTAATATTAATATTTAGTGCATTGCAGAGTAGGTGGATTAACTGTGTATGAGAGCGAGAACTTGGTGCTCCCTCGCCTGGCTAGGGGTAGTCCCCAGGTTTTCTGCACATTTTCAGCAGGTGTCAGTTACACTTTCTTGGCCTTAGAGTGAGAAGCTCTGCATGCTTGGTTCAGTTTACCCATGGGCTCTAGACTAGACTAGAGGATTGACTCAGTGAAAATGTTTACTTCTCTAATTAAGCAGAATTAAGGTCTGAACTCAAAACCGTCTTGAACTGTGCTAGTCATAATTGAGATGCATGGGCTTTGTGTAAATAATGTACCTCTAATTGGCTTTGATTAAGTGCAAATTAGGATCACACTTCACTCCAGTGTGATTTACATTCCTAAGCCCTTTTACTAACTGAAGTACTGTGGGTGGCCGATAAGGCTTGTTTTTCCAGAAGAGAGGCTGAGAGCCCAGAGCTGCAGTTTCCCAAAGGTAAAGAGCCTACAGAAAAGACTCCCGCTTCTGACATCTTCCTACCCCTTCCTGACCCCGCTTTTGAGTGAGTCCTATTTTGTCCAGTAAATTTAGCCCTCCACCAATTGCTTTTTGATTTTTAATATTTGATAAGCTTGTCTTAAAAATAAATAAATAACGTTAAGTGAATATTGGAGTCTGCCTTGTGAAACCAGCACCAGGCTTTGGCTGTCAGAATATCCTGACACCCTTGTTATTGGGAACCAGAAACATTTCATAAAGGAATCAACTGGTGGGAAGTTTTCTCCAAAGAGTTCCCAGTATTTGCCAGCAGGCTTCTACAAAGCCGCTTACCGAGCTTTTCAGTATTCAAAGGGTAGGTCCGGAGTTGGCCCTTAGTGAGCCTGCAGAGGAGGGATGAGGACTCATTTACTCTTGCCTCTAAGGCCTCCAAGTCTGGATTTGAAAGTCATTGTGAGCAGACGAAGCAGGGGTAGCTGGGCTCTTCCTCCTGTGTTAAAAGTGACTGGCTGCTGAAAGCCCCCTGGGTGGTGGATCCTGGAAAATGGGCAGCTGGCAGGAATGTGACTTCATGTGGCTTCCTGTTTATTACCCTAGAGACCATCCACAGTTGGACCTAGATGGGGTTTCCTCCAGATTTTCTCACATTAGCATGCTGTTGCTCGATGTGAGACCAAAACGTACCATGATGTAATAGGGATTTTCATACCCAGGGAGTGATAATCACACGCCAGGATCCCTGAGAATGTTGTGGGGGGCGAGGGAGGGTCAGTTAACTGCTCACCCTCAAGAAAGCACCTCCCAGAACAGTCAAAGGGGCACCTTGAGCCACCTTCAGAGTACACTGGACTGTTCAAAACTATCCCCTGGTCTTCCAAGAGTGAGAAGACAGCATATTTAGACAAGTTACACTGCAGAAATCCTAACCAGAGCAAGGAAAGACTAAGAATACTTTCTAGGACCTTCAACTATGTTCGTTCAGTAATGTTTATGGGCCACCTAAGCCCGACACTGGAGATGCAACTAGGAATATGCCCTGGTCTTGAGCCCTGAAGAGCTCTGTCTAGTGGAGGGAATGGATCTCTGTAGAGATGAATTACAATCGAATGTGGTATATGCTGAGGCTGAAATCAGGAAGCATATGGCAGCAGGCTGCCATGGGGAAGACTGTCTACTATACTGCCTGGGTTCAGAGCAGCTTGAACTCAGCTCCAGGGCCACATGCTGTTCCAGAAGAGTGCACTTGTTAGGAGACCTTCCACTTGAATGGAACAGGCCATGACTCTCTGACCAAAAAAAAGTAGTCATTAAAACATTAACATTCATTCAGTACATGTGATATGTGAGGTACTGTTCTTAGTCTTTTGTACATTCTTGCAGATACTCTTCAATGCATTACACATAGCATAATTGTTATCCTGATTTTAAGAGGAGTAGCTGATGCTTAGAAAGACTGAGTAACTTACTAAATATTCCCTAGATGTGGAGGAATCTGGACTCCAACTCAGGTCTGATAACTCCACAGCTCTACCTCATAATCACTGTCGCTCTTCATCAGGCAGTAGTGAACTGAAGGTCAGATGCTGTGGGCTCTGGGGCTGACTTTCTCACCAGCTGGTCTGAGCCCTTAAGCAAATAGCTATCTGCCTCTGCCTCAGTTTCCTCCACAGCCCCATCTTCAAATGAGGTGCTCTCATCCAGCTTCTTGAATCCACAAAATTACACGGACTGTGAATAGTGGGAAAACAAGGCTTTTTACTGCTTGCTGTTGCTACTATCAGTTGTGGATTTTGTGACCTTGACTTGCCATCTGCCAACCCTAAAGTATGCAGTATTGATCTTTGTCAGTCTTCTTGACACTGCACTTGATTCCAGAAAGCCTCTTAAAGTAGGGCCAGGTATCTTTCTTTGTCAGGAGTAGGCTAGGCAGCAAGATCTCAGGGCTGTCAAGTACAAGCAAGGGCTTTGTCCTGGAGCCATCTCTACTGCAGATTGTCCTAGCCTCAGACAGCATGTACCTCCTATTTCAGATCCCCACTCATACTGGCTATGTCATGCTCTGGTCTTTTGAAAGGTGCAGATCAGCCCAAGACCTTGACTAAAGTGAATTCTTTATTCCTGGTGATATAGGAGGAGGACTTCCATGTCTGGCTAACAGAGATAAGGAGCCAAGTATGTGACAACAACAAAATGTCCCAGAGGATTAGTTTTTAATGCAGAGATGCCCAAAAGAAAGGTACAACTCCCAGGTGCCGATCATTATGACAGGCTTTTGCTCAACCTTGGGCTAAAGTTTGGTACAGAGGTCCTTGAAGTCCTGGTTGGCCTAAATGGTGGCCTGTGTTTTTCAGGTACCTCAGTGTTAAAGGTTGCCTTGGCTCTGGAGATATGGGTTTTGGAGGATAGGGGTGAAGAGTGAGAAACATGTTCATAATATTTATCTATTCACCCATAAAATGTTTAAAATTACCCATGTCAGCTCCATAGCATGACTCCTTAAATCCCTTCCACTTTAGAAGGACCACTTAGGCCCAGCTGCCCTGGCTCTGCACACTTCCTCTGGGTCAGTGCCCAGCACAAGTGCACTGGCCATCCCACTCCTGAGTCCACTTGTTAGAACAACTTGTTGCAGACTCTTCTTGTTGTCTGATCCTTATTACCATATTGTAGAACTTTGACCTTGAGTTATATTTCCAAGAACTGGGCATTAGGTGGGAGAGAATGTGCCACTGTGACTCAGCTGGCACACTCAAGAGTGGTGTGGCGGTGGGGGTCAGGGGGTCTGAACCTTTCAGTCCTTACTCACGCAAAGGGTCTTCTAATCATCTCCACATATCTTCAAAGGAGCCCAGTTCAATTTTTAGATTGTTTTTTGCTCTTTGCTTATAAGTTCTCAGCATCAGGCATAGATGTTTACCTCCATGTTCATTTCCCCAATACGAGACCATTCTGTCCCCTGAAAGCAAATGAACTGGCTTTAATGGTGTGCTGTCGAGTGGCAGCTAAAGAGTTAAAAGTTTCAGCGGGCAGGCTGGCCAGCAGGAGTTAGTGGTGTGGAGTAAGAAGGACGCCAGGCTGTCTCTAAACTTTTTGGCCCTCCCCAAGTACAGAGATGAAGGAAGAGCTCTATAAATCACTGGAGATTAGAGAGCCTGTTCTTGCCGACTCCGCAGGGTTGCGCTGCTTAATGTCAAAGCCTCACGTATTACTTTAACAGCACTCCTTTTCTTTATTAAATCCACTTTGAAATAAAAAAAAAAAATGACGATCTTTCCAGTAAGGGGGAGAAGGCTAAAAGGATTTAGAAAGTATCTGCTATGTTACATTACAGAGACTAATAACTGTTTAGGGAGTCAGTAACATTTTTGCACCATCTTAAGCCATAAAATCGAAAAAAAAGTATAAAGGTCTGTTCCCTAGAATCAATTTGTTGGAGTGTTTATTTTGCCCTGTGTCCTTACCTTCAAGTTCCTTCATAGTGTGAGTGGAGAAACTGGGAGACCAGCATGAGTGCTAATGACCAAACTAGTGTGTCTAGGTGCATGACTCTTTGCTAGGGTATTTACTCCATTGAGAGAGAGAGAGAGAGAGAGAGAGAAAGGTAGAGAGAGAGAGAGAGAGTGTGTGTGTGTGTGTGTGTGTGTGTGTGTGTGTGTGTGTGTAAGGAGGGTGGGAGACAGAGAAAGAGAAGGGAGCACAGGGGGGAGTGTGGCATAGAAAGAGCTCTACTTTTATACTTAAAAGAAAAATGCAAACTGTGTCCCTTTGGAGGCTGAGACTAAGCTTATCTCCTTCATCTGATTTTAATGGAAACACATTCTAAGCAGCTGCAGCCATTTCAAATGTCATATTTTGGCTGAAAACTTCCACCTTCTGAGTGGGAGGTTCTTCCAAACTAAGAAGTTGGTGGTAATTATAAACTAATTGGGCAGCACTAGGCCAAAGTCTGATTGTCATAAAATTTAAGTTAAAAGTAATTTATATCAATGAAATCAGAGTAGTCATGAGTTGGTAATTAGTAAAGCTAATGAATATGTGGTATTCTTTATTCCAGTCTGTTTATGTATTCTTAAATTTCATAATAGAAAAATAAATCAGTTTCAATAAAGTGTTTAGCACTTTGTAAAAAAAGATCAACTAATGTGAACTAAAATATTAAATCACCAAGCACAGCATTTTAATTTATACTTTCAGAGAGGTCTTAAAAGCTGCACAGAAAAATAGGATGCCTCTAATTTGTCTGCTCTCATTGGAACTTGAAGCTTCTTTCAGTTTGTTTTTTCCCTTTATACTCAAATAGCAGTTATTTAAAATAATTATTTTGAGAAAGTAGAGTTCCTCACTAAAAGCCCATGAAAAAAGTGTTCAAAATCTGAGGAACAAATGTGTTCAAGGGACTTTCTTAGTTTGCCTAATTTAGCCAAGAAGCCATGAGCCAAGTCCATTTTGTTTTAACGGTTTCATTTGTTTATTCAGCAAACATTTAACCAACAACTCCTGGCTTACCAAGGTACTTTGCTAGCTGCCAGTTGTTCAAAAACTGTATAACCCCAGCTCCCACTCTCAGAAGCTCCCAGTCCTCTGTCAAATAGGAAAATATAGATTAAATTTAAAGTAGGCTTGAAACCTTAAAAATAAGGGCCTTTTATTTTACTTTTTTTTTATTTTTTATTTTGGCAGCAGGGATAGAACCCAGGTGCACTTTGCCACCAAACTGTATCCACAGCCCTTTTTATTCTTTATTTTGAGACGGCCTAAGTTGCTGTGCGCCTTGAACTTTGATCCTGCTGCCTCAGCCTCCCAAGTCCCTGGGATTATATGTATACGCCACCGCACCCAGCGGTGGGTATACGCTGGGTGCGTAAGGGTCACTTTATAATGTTGATGTACTTGATTCAGGAATGAGTACTGAACTTTCTGGCTATAGTTCCCAGATTTTGACATGGAGAAGGATAGTAAGATTTGAGATGAGCTAGGATTCCTTTTTGAGCTGGTTCCTGGTATCAGTGTTCTTTCCATCTGCATTTTGAAGTTTGGAAAGAGTTCACACCTTACAAATGTGGTTCATATTTGCCAGGAAAAAATGGCTTGCTTTGCAATACTTCCCTTCCAAAAGCTGACAAGTTGCAGCTTTTTATTCTGACAAACAGCTTGAAGGTATCACCTCTGCAGACTCCTGACACAATGAATTGCGGTTCTTCGTTTATGGCAGCTCGTGCTCCACGTATGCATTCATGTGTTTAGGACGGTTGCCCAGTTTTAAAGTAGCAGCTTTTAAAATAGCTGGAAATGGTTGTGGAGTTCAGGTTTGGTTAGAAGGGGGCTTGGTGATGCTTGTGTGTATATTTGTGTGCACACTTTCAATCCTGCATGTGTGCTTGCATGGCTGTGTCAGTGACCACGCTGCTTACACAGGGGCCCATTGTGATAGAAAATATCAGGCATGTAGGGTGAGGAGGAAGAGGGAGGGAGGGAGGATTGCATCTTGTGATCCTGGAACAGTTACTCAGACCCACATTTAGTGTTTTATTAGGAGAGAACAACTCTATAAAAGGAACAAGAAGTTCAATCATTATAGAGTGGGGCGACAGGAGGCAGCTGCCAGCATGACTTTGAAACCCCTTTGAGATCCTAGAAAAGTTGCCACATATAACGTGCTGCAGCTGTTGGGATCATTTAGGAGAAATGCAGAACTTGGCACCCACCAATCCCTGCAGAGACAGGATTCTAGATCACTCATTCCTATGTTGTCTGTAGATAAGTTCTAACCCCAGCCCGACTTTTCTTCCTTGCCACAGAGTCTTCTACAGACATTGTTGTATTTCTCTTTCTGCTTCAGGTGAATTTGCAAAGAATTAAGATGGGATAGTCCCTAATTTGATTTGAGAAAAATAAGAGGTCAGGCTTGCTTGGGGGCTGGAACAAGTTGGGCCAGGTTGGAAGAATACAGAGGGTCTCCTGATCTTGCCCCAAGTCACGTGCTGAGCAAGTTACCATAGCTTGCAAACTATTATGTGATGTTATCAAGTAACAAAGTATGTGAATTTCATTTTTAAAAATCTACCTGGGATATCTGTTTTTCATCAATACATATAGAGTATTTGTGAAGTTGAACCCTTCAAATTTAAAAATCTCCAGTTAAGTCATATAAATTTAAGAATGATCAGTCCAAGGAAATGTCATTTATGGGGGTAAGGTGGGCCATTCTTGACAAATGTATTGCTTGATAGGTGCATAAAATTTTTATAAAAGTTTTTCAAAGTACAATTGCCAATTACTGCTGAAAATTGGCAACCAAGAAAGTTTCTATGAATTCAGATTCTGTGAGCAAGCCTAGAAACCACCAGCATGTAAGTATAAATTATTACTGTTGTAACCTTGAAAGAGATGAAACCCCCAACCTAACTTGGGGGCGGGGCAGAGGAAAAATTGGAGTATGGATGTGGTAATAAACAGTTTCACATTTAGAAGGAAAATTAGAAATTCTTTAGTTTGGAAGTCTCACTTAAAGCCTGAGAAAATTCTCCTGCCCCTCCAACCCAGGAGATTCTGATAATATCTCCTTTCTTATCTTACTCACTCCAACCTAAAAATTATTTCCAGCCTTACAATGGGAGGGCTGCAAATCTCTCTGATAATGTTGAGATGAAGAAAAAAGTTAAGTGTTGTTCATTTAACCTTCCTGGCTCATTGTTAAGATGAGAAAACTAGGATCCGGAAAAGTCCTATAGAGGAAGGCAAAACAAGGTCTTTTTATTCTGTCCCTTAGAAGTGACAGTTACGGAACCAGGCACTTCTGAGACATTAAATCACAACCTTCACATAGTTGCCATGTGATTGGGGACAAACAGTGGTCAAATATAAAAGAAAATAGACTGTGGTGCTGATGAGATGATATGAGAAACTACATCTGGTCATGAGCTTCAGTTCTGTTATGTGTGGCAGAATTCAAGAGATCTGGAGGTATCACCTCCTTTTGCTGGAAAGTAGGCAGTGTATCTGGGCAAAGTGGTGAAATCTTGGAGCATTCCATTTTTGTACCTTGTAGTCACCAAGATAGAGTTCTTATTTAAGAAGTCAATAAATCTGTTCTCTTTATAGAAGAGATCCCAGTTACTATCAACTCGTAATGGAACTGCTCATCTTATTTGAAAAGAGACCTGAAATGCACTAATGCCTTTATTCTGGGCCCATAGGTATGTAGTAGCACTATAATATCCCCACACTCATGGGTCCTTTACCTCTTTATTTGAAGAATAAGGAACTTCCCACCAGCCTGAGAAGACTCATCCATTCTAAGTATCTTTAAACATTTGATTAAGTTATGCAAGGAACAGGCAGAGTTATGCTAGCCACAGCATGGTATTTGGAATTCCTTTTGTTATTAAAAAATTCCACACTGGTCGTTTGGGTTCAGGAAGCCTGCAGAGGGATAAGAAATAGAGCTTTTGTCTAGTGCTGTTTTAATGAACTGCTTCAGGTGTTGGTGGGTAAAATGGATTTGAAAGGCCTTGAGGAACACAGCTGACACTGGACCCAGTCTGGGCGGCAGCAGAGGCTGATCCCATTGGCTGCTGCTCTGTTCCTTCCCTCCTATTTCTGTATTTGTAAGGCAGGGGCCATTGGATCCCAGCTGTGGGGATTTAGCTTGCAGTTGATGCAGCTGGTCTTTGGGATGAGACCAGTCTTTTTCAAACACCCTAAGACAGTTTGTCTTGAGATTTTTCCCCCCATTGCTTACTTTTGAGGTCTTTGCCCCCTGGGCCAGTTCCTTCTGCTTCTCTGGTGCTTTCAGTGTGACAGGTTAGTTAAGCATCCAGCCAGCTTAGTATACTATTGAGAACATTAAGACAGCCTTCACCCACATAACCCAAGCCTTTGATGACATCAGTGCTCAAAACTATGGCTAACAGGAAGGTCTTGGTGTCACTTTGTGAAGGAGACAAGCTGAGAATCCCACCTTGTAAATAGCCCCTGCTGGGCGATGAGGTTTTGACTGGGGAATGTGCTCCCCCCATGGACTTATCTCTAAACCTTTGGAGGGTATGCTCCCTAATAAGCTGCCAGAGATGGGCAGTCCAGACAAGCCACTCCCTTTAAGTGGGTTACAACATCTGGAATGATGGTGCTGGATTACCCACAGTCTAGCCAGCAACCTCTTTCCTCCTTCCTAAAACTTAATTCGCAAGTGAAGTGGTTTATGAGGAGCAGGTGATGGCGGCAAGAAGGTGATGATGGAAACTTCTGCCAAAGAGCAGTCTGGCTCCTGGAGAGGAATGGGTAGAGAACCTCTGTCTCTGAGAGTGACCATGCCCAGCACTGTCCTCAAGGCAGAGGACACACCAGGAAGAGTTGTGTCCGATGAGTGGCTGTCTCCCTGTATGTATTTGTGTTGGGGGAGGGGGTCCTTTCTGTGAGGCTGCTGTCACTAAGAGCCAATGCAGTGCCTTCTAGATGAAGGTTTTTTGCCCAGTTCTTTATCTTTTTATGGTAAATTCCCTTCCTTCCTTCCTTCCTTCTTTTTAAAGAGAGAGGGACAGAATGAGAGAGAGAATCAATTTTATTTATTTTTCCATCTGGCCTTTGTTTCTCTGACACATAGTTATGTATATGGTGCTGGGATTTGAACCCAGTCCTCATGCATGCCAGGTTGGTGCTCCAGTGGCTGAGCCAAGAATACAGTCTGTTTTTGATACCACTAAGGTCAAAAAACTAGTCTTGTTGACAAGTCCATTGTCATTTGGAATGCTGTTCTAAACTTCAGGTCCTCTGTGGAGAAACTGTTCTTTATGAGTCTATCTCCATTTTGTAAAAGGTGATTCTGACAAAGGTACATGAAACAGGGTATTTCTGCCTAAGCCATGATACTGACATAATCTCCAGCCAGAGTTCTCATTCCTCAGCTGCCTTCTTTCCTTGTCCTGTGCAGTTGCTGTGAATGGGGTGCATCTGCTAGACCATGTGTCTGCCATTTTCTTGGTTTATTCATTAAGACCAACCAGGTGCTGTGGAAGCTTTCTAGAGTATCTGTGACTTGAACTGAGTCCTAAAGAACAAGTTAGAATGAACCAGGCCACAGTGAAGAAGGAGCAGTATGCACAAAGTCACAGACAGGAGAGGACAGTGCTAAGACAGGGAGCTTCATTTAGTTCAGGAAGGCCAGGATATAGGGCATACATGCATGGAGTTGGAGGAGATGAAGGAGAAATAAAAGTCTGATCATGAGGAGTTTAGGTCATGGTAGAGGGCCCAAAGGCTTTGGGGATTCCCCCATGGAATTGTACACAAGGTAGTATGATCAGATATGTGTTTTATAAAAACCACTTTAGCCACAGTATGGAAAATAGACTGAGGCTGTATCCAGGAAAACCATCAGGTGCTGTTGATTTAAGTGAGGCATGATGAATGCCTGAAGTAAGGAGATAGTAGCAGGACTGGAAAGAAGGTTCCAGTAAGCACTCCTCGACAGCCTGTAGCATGTTGGATACAGTATGGAATGAAGGTAGGAGTCCAAAGCTATGGCTTGACAACTGAGTAGAAAGCAGTACCTTTCATAGAGAAAGGGGTTGGGTAGAGGAGAGGACATGTGTTTACTTTGGCACTTACTGAGTGTAAGGAGCTTAAAGAACTGAGGAGTAAAAGCCACAGTCATGCTCCCTGACTTCTTCTTTATTGGCTTAGACTGTCTAGTGATTTGTTGGGGGTTGAGGGGCACAGAGCAGGGAACTCCGAACATCCCAGAGAAGTTAGTATAAACCCTCCTGTTGAGATTATTTCCAAAATTTGACCAGAGGTTTAAGCAAATTAGCAAATGATTAAAGTGACAGTTGGCAGAGACCTAGACCCCTGTAGGGCTTAGCAAAGGAGCAAGGATAGGAGAAAGTCAAGCCCAGGTGTTCTTGCTAGAAAGGGGGTCTGCAGGTTGTGGGTCCCCAGGGCTGTAGGGGAGTGAAAATAAGGCAAGCTGAGTCTGAGGGAGAGGGTGAAGTAGGGAATCTAGAAAAAGTGCCAATGTTTGTGTTCATTAGGAGACTAACTTCTGCCCAGGGACTGGGGTCTCAAAATGTTAATCATTTTGTTTAATAACACATTCTACTTTTAAGGGATTTCATCCCTTAAAAAGAGTAGATAGATTTCATTCAGCCATAAAGAAGAATAAAATTATGTCATTTGCAGGAAAATAGATAGAACTTGAGAAGATTACTTTAAGCAAAATTATAAAAACTCAGAAAGTTGAGGGTCATATGTTTTCTTCCATGTGTGGAAACTAGAGACAAAAGGAAGAAGGGAGGTGTGATCTCATGAAAATAGAAGGGAGGCTAGTAGAGGAAAGGGACCAGAGGAAAGGAGAAGGGGAAGAAAAAGGGAGGTATGGGGGAATGAAACTGATCAAATTATGTTGTATGCATGTATGAATATGTAACAGTGAATCCCACTAATTTGCATAATTATAATGCACTAAAAATTTTTTTAAAAGACTGTTTTCAAATTGTCCAAAGAGAATATAGTATCTAAGAAGGACCATTGATGAGCATTTTATCAGAGCAAAATGGACCAGCTAGCAGTCAAAAGACTGACTTGGGTCCCCGCTTTTAGTTTCATCTGTAGCTCACTGTGGGGCCTTGGGTAATCACGGACGCTCTCTGGACCTTAGCTTTCTTCCCAGGAAGAAAGTTCAAGGCATCTATTCTAGCAGGTTTCTGGAGTCACTTCAGCCTTATCATTCTCCATCTATGTTCATTTCTGGTTTCAAAAGTCTACAAGTCTTGCTTAGAATGGCAGATTCTTCTCTCTCACCAAAGACCCAGGCCTGAACATCAGCAAAATTCTTCAGTAAATTGTGCTTCCCAGCACACTTTATCCCTGGTGTGGAGCAGGGCTGGAAATTTTCCAGAGAGACACTCACTGAGGCCCTTAACCCATCAGAGGTCATGTAGAATGTCAGGTTTAAAAATCAACTATCTTCCTTCCAAAAAAAAAAAAAAAATTCCATCAGTTCCCCAGATAGCTTCACCTAGATATGACTTTCCTCATTGACCTCAAGATAAAAATAACCATGGAAAGCCAGGCCCAGTGGTACACACCCATTATCCCAGTGGTGGTGGTGGGGTGGTAGTGGGGAAGCCGAGGCAAGAGGATCACAAGTGCAAAGCCAGCCAGCCTCAGCAACTTAGTGAGGCCATGAGCAATTAAAATAAAAAGTATAAAAGGGCTGGGTATGTGACTCAGTCTTTAAGCACCCCTGGGTTCAGCCCCAAATACCCCCTAAAATAAAAAATTAACAAAGGAATAAAATGAGTAGGATTTGGGGTCCAGTATAGAAAACCTGTCCCAAATCCCCTGATGTTTGTGCCTGTACTAACACTGGTTGTCAGCATCTTCATTCTCTCTGTGACTTGATTCTCTAGCTCTGATTTTCTCTAGCTCTGATTTTCTATTCTGAGAATAATGATGAAGAAGATCATTGGCTCACTGCCTTTCCAAGTTACTTCCAAAAGAGAGCCAGAACACAGGCCCCCAAAGAGCAACCTGTGAGGTGGCACTCATGCTCCATCAATTTCTGTCTCAGGCTGCATTCCCCATCTTTCCACTCAGCTCTCTCACTGCTTCTGTGGCAACACAGTTCAGTGCCCTCAAATGCAGTCTACCTTCCGAATGAAAGCAATCACAAGTCATAATGTGAAAAACACTTTACAAAAGATGGAATTGTGAGTCAACTTGGGATAAGGTATTTGAATTAATTCATGGCAACACGTGACAATTCCATAACATTCTTTAGAGGGCTTGGGGTTCTTTACCAAAAGAATCTCATTAATTACCACTTATGTGGAGTAGTTACCAAATTGTCTGTTTCACACACCAGTATCAGAGATCCAGAGAGGCTGAGTTACTTGTCTGCGGTTACACAGCGAGTGATCTTCAAAGATTAGGAACAGTCCAGGTGGTAATGAAACTGAAATATTTAGGCTCTGATCACATAGTTCAGTAAAAGAATGTTGGTCCTAAGACAGGGAATGCAGATTAGTCTTCAAGTCCCACTGCTATCCCAGGAGAACTGTATTTTCTACTTTCCCATATTCTATTATGACAAGATTTTTTAAATGATTTAAAATTTATGTGTATGTATATGCACGAAAATATGTGGCTGCTCACAGATACATATATAGAAGATGAAAGAGAAAAATGGACAACTTATAATTACAGATATTTTTGTTCATCTGGTATCCAGATGATCTCCCTTGATTCTGACAGTTTTGACAAATCAGTTTATTAAAATTGTAAATGTAACCCAGAGCTGTTTAGTACCGTGCTAGGCAGAAGGTGCTCTCTCCTCACATTATATTTTGCTGTTACCTTATTAGAAGTTAATGTAGCCATGCTTAAGGACCAAACAGCCAGGCTTCAGTGAGAAAGATGCAATTTGCTGCAAACAGTCCTAGGTGGTATTACGGTCCTGGAGACCCTAAGGATATTTTTCCATGGATCTTTGACCTGGATCAGGCACAGAGAAGTGTCTGGTCCCCATGCCCATCCTCCTCTTCTGCAGCTACTTCCTTGCCCCTTCAAAGAGAAAATGTTCCCCCTCGGCTCCCAGGAGGCGTTATTCAGGTGACACTCAGAGAAGGAAATCATCAGTATGGCTGAAAATAATTTTAGATACATAAGCACAGTGCTTAAGTAACAGCTTTATTGTCAACTCCTTGGGAATGTGTGTGGCAGCAAGAAGACATGGCATAAGAAGGCAAGATGGGAAGAGTTAGTGCTGTCTCACAGAGAGGGAAGAAATCTATAAAATACATCACTGAAACTAGGGGAGAGAATTCTTTTTTTCCTTTTTCCTATCAATGGCAATAGAAAGTCCAAAGAAGTTTTTGTTTCATATCTGGTTATCTGTGATTGATAAGGTCTTCTACCGCTCTGATTTTGTTTCTCTGGCTTTCCTGTTCCTCATCACTTCAGATCCCTTCCCAGGGGTCACTTTTTTTTTTTTTAAGAGGGAGGGACAGTGAGGGAGTGAGAGACAGAGAAAGAAGTTCATTTAGTCTTTTATGTGGCTTTCGTTGCTCCAACACTTCATTTTGTACGTGGTGCTGGGGTTCGAACCTCCATCTTCACGCATGCCAGGCAAGTGCAGTAACCAACTGAGCCACCCTCCAGCCCCCCCAGGAGTCATTTGTAAACAAAGTTGTAGTTCTATGACAAGGCATGGTGATCTTTGTGCTGTGGAATATTGGCAATCTGGTAAAGCCTGTGCTATGGACGCATTGTCAGATTATTTTTAAATGAATATCATAAAATGTATAGGAACATAGTCATTAAAATTTTATAAATACCCACACATTTATGATATAGTAATGCATATACTTATTTCAACATATTAAATAACTAGAACTAACTACTACTATATTTCTTTTTTATTTTTGGTACTGGGGATTGAACCCAGGAGCACTTTACCATTGGTCTACATCCCCAACCCTTTTTATTTTGAGTCAGGGTCTTCCTAAATTGCCCAGGCTTGTCTTGATCTTGTGATCCTCCTGCCTCAGCCTCTGGAGTTGCTAGGATTACAGGTGTGCACCACCTCACCTGACACCACTGCCGTATGTATGGATTTATGTATTTTTTTCTTTATTTATTTTAAAGAGAGAGAAGGACAGTGAGAGAGAGAAAATCAATTTTATTTTATTTTTTCCATGTGGCTTTCGTTGCTCTGTCATTTCGTTGTGTACATGGTGCTGGGGTTCAAATCCGCGACCTCGTGCATGCCAGGCAAGTGCAGTAACCACTGAGCCACCACTCAAGCCCCC